>VXBT01006090.1:418956-647874 GCA_013400235.1 Oriolus oriolus
AAAAATCAGTATTTACAAAGTGTTCCCCATGCCTAACAAATGTACACTTAGATGAAATTTGCATGTATTCATTTCCTTCCTGGAATTTGAAAATATGTATGCCCATGTCAATAACTACCAGTGACTTATAGTGTATTGTTCCTACTGGCTTTTTTTAATAATCTTTCTCCACAAATTCACTACTGACCACAAAGCGTTTATCAAGAAATTTAGTCTGGACTATCTTCATGTTACACACAAGATTCAAAACCAGCCAAAACTCAAAGGCGTCGGAGCAAACAGACACTTCGGTACTTGTGGGGGGAAAAAACCCCATCACTTTTTTGGACTTAAATATGAAATATTTTTCAAGGAAGTCTGCTTCCTATAAACTCAATTCCATTGCTGTGATCTAATGAGTCCATATTTCCGTATTTGGGGTGGTTGTCCAATTCAAACCATTCATTAAGGGTCACCTGTAACTAAACAGAATTAGAGAAGAAATGAAAAGAGGCCACAACTTCATTTTTCTGTGTTACAAGAGAAAGAAAGCAAGATGGAGATATAGAGGAAGAAATTTATTCTGTGCTATTGTGCCAAGAGAAAAAGTAATTCAGACAATTTCATAGGAAATCAGTCCCAGTGCACCATTTAATAGATTAGAAGTCTTTGTGTATAACAGCATTCAATCTGCTGTGGGTGTCAGGCTTAAAATCGAACAGGCAATTACACACATCTAATTCAGACATAAATTATTCCAATTGCTTGAAAGTACCTATAAGAATGTATGCTTCATGGAATTCAAAGAAATTAATAAAACCCAAAAGATTAATGGAAACTTCAGAAAGACTAGAGAAGTTATCCTGTGCTGTGAATTTTTACAGTGACCAGTTCATCTTTCCACTTGAGTTGGTTGATCTGACAGTAAACATAATTTCGAATTAAATAAAAGAAGCTGTATCAGGTCACCGCCAATTATAATTTAAAAAGAAAAATTATTAAATAGCAGAAATCTAAGAATCTTTAATAATTAAAAAAATCTTTAATCACAGGGCTGACACAAAAGTAGTTCTCCCTCAGAAATTCTCTTTCAGCCTTGTGACTGCCAAGACTATCCTTGACTTCATGCAGCAAAGGTACAAGGGAAGAAGTAAAATTGCAAAAGCGAAAACCAGACCTCCACTTGTCACTAATGCAGTCTTTCGTCAAGTAACATTTTCCAAGTCTACACGCCTTTAATGTTAGGAAAAATTCTTTCCAAGTCATTCTGTCTTACAGTGGACTTTTCTAGAAGTGGTATATAATTCCTTCCAAGAAGGAGTGGCAACAGTGTGGTGCTTTGTGGTGCTTTTGTTCATTCTTTGAAGTAGTAACAATGGAAGGGAGAGAGTTAATCACCCTCATGTCCTGAAATAGAGAACAGTTGCTGTGCTTTGGGCAGAATTCCACTGTTGCTTTTGTAAATGTACTAATGAGCCATTGTCATAGTGGTGCCAACCTGGCATTAGCAGTCACCATAAATTTACTGCAAGAACACTGCTGTTTGTAATTAGCTCTTCATTACACAATCAGGCTGATTTAGAGAAGCTCTCGTATGATTTGCTCAGCAAATGAAGCAATATAATTGCACCTCAGTTGAAATCAACAAATTAGACTGCTGTTTGCAATTGGCTGTATTATATGCTGTTAGCATGCTAGCAATTGCAGGCCTGCTGTGGCCTTTAGCACTTAAATAAAGCAAGCATAATTAAAGCACTGAATATTTTTGAATTTGCAAGATCAGCTACATAATAGTCAAAATTCTTTGCAATTAAAAAAGGAGCCAAGATTTATTTGCCACAAACCCTCCATAAGCTGAAGTTTCCATGTTGATAACACCCAATGATACGTATAAAAATCACTTAAAATTGCAGTGAGGATATAGCCAAGGGGGCCAACCTTTGCTTCATCATGATTTATTCTTCAGTCAGCCCTGAAGACTTAAGCCTATTCAAAAGGAGAGACCTATTAACTATGCCTTTGTTTTTGCACATCATTAATAAAACATAATTTTTGCTTTTTACATTTCATAAAACATTTTAGAAGTGTCTCCTTTCTAGGTACATGACTTCATGTCAGTCTCTTGGATGAGTAAAAGCAACAGAGGATGAATTCAACTGTTCCAATGTTTGTTCCAATACAAATTCAATTGTTTCAATGTCACAAAAACACCTAAACAGAGTGGTGAATCAACAGGAGTTCTTCCATACCATGATCACTTGAGGCTAAGCTGTAATAGGATCCAGGAAAATGCAGTGCTGGGTTTACATTCAGTTGTTTAAAAGACACACATTAACATTAAGAAGCAAAACCGTTCAACAAACATTAGAAAGGCAGACAGATGATGATTGAAGATTATAATTCCCTTGAAGACAGCCTGCTTAGGAGGAAAAGTCTGGTGTAACTATTAATATTATGCTACTCAAATGGGTCTGCTAGAAATCTGAATGTCTAGAAGATACGGTATTGACAGACACTGAGGAGTCGAACACCGTAACAAGTCCAACATTTGCTGTTATGAGCCAGCTTGATACATTCACTGCAGCAATGAGGGATAATCACCTTTTCCACTTTGTTTTGGCAAAACTTTACCAGCCACCCCCCTTTACATGGCAGGGCTACTACAGCCTATGGGGATTTGGGATTGTGTTGGCTTGCCAGAAGAGATGTCAAGTAGCTCAGTACTTACAGTCCACATGCATAAACATCCTACTTGAAAAAAAAAAAATCCCAAGCCAAATTATATTGACCGACAAGGATTTGAGCTGCTGAGTATGACTAAACCAGTTATTTTTCACTAATATTAAAGAAAAGGACGCAGAAAATCACTTAACAGTGTAACTGGACAGCTCGAATCCTCTCCATATTTGTCAGTCTAGCATCCAACTGTGCAGCAAAAATTCCTTTATCAGCTGGTGAGTTTCTTTTTGTTTTGTTGGCTTGGTGGAGGGGTCTTTTGGAATTTTTTTTAGATGGTTAGTTGGTGATTTTTTGTGTTTTATTTCAGGGGTTTTTTTTGGGCTAGGGGATTTGGCAGACAGTAAATACAGACTGACATTTGTGGTCTGATCAGGGAAAAATAGTACTGTGCTACAATTTAAATGGTGACCTCAATGACTAACATGCTAATGGATATTAGAATATTTGTGAGTAGGAAACGCTGCTAAATTAGCAACGACTTCATTACCAATGCTATTTATATAAAGTTCAGGTCAGGACACAAGACTAATTCATAACAAAAAAAAAAACCCAACAAAAAAACATAATAACAAAAAAAACCATTAGCACATGGTGAAGTAAACTACATGGAAAAAACAGAATTTTCACTTCATCCTCAGCAGTATCCAATGTGTTGTGAATAATTTAATGCAACTTCCATGCAGACTTTGAAATTTCCTATATTCTATATTTTTGCATGGATTTCAGTAAGGCAGACAAACAAGAATTATATCAACATAAAAAGTTCAGTAAGAGAATGTTAAGAGGAGCATCTGAAAGGATAAAAAACACCGCTGAAGCATTGAGGAATTTTTGGGTTTAGCAGTTTTTGTATTGTTTGAAATGATCTACACTTGTTTTCAAGCAATAAATGCACAACCATTTAGAAATAGAGACAGTGAGAAGAAGTTCACCTGATAGAACAGCAAGGCATCAAAGCCTATTTAAAATATGTTTATACTCTTAAGTCAAATCTAAATGATTCAAAAAACCCTCGTGCCTAGAAAAAGGAGTGTCCTACCTCACATGGGTAGGACAATAAAGAGAAAAAGATGTTGAGGAACAGCTTGCAAAAGCATATGTGCCTTTTCTTTTCCAAAGAGGGAAGCTTACCAAAAAGTAAGGCTACTGTGTAAAATCAATCACACATGAAAAGAGCAGAAATCTCTGCATGTTCAGCGGCATCTGCATCCACTGTAAAAGAGTTTATGGTGATTTTCACATTACAACTCCCACTTACCACAGATATGGTGGAAGATCTGTCTCAAAATTCATCACTATGAGAAGAAGTTATAAAACAGTCATAACACAATCAGTATCAGAATGTCAAAAGCAGACATTATCCTATGTGGAGTTTAAGGGTACCCTAACACAAAATGGCTGAATTGCAACTCCAGCCCATAACTATCAATTAGCATTTGGACACTAGGAAAAAAAAAAAAAAGGTAGCAAATATAGCCTCAGTATTTAAGAAGAGTGTATTTGCAGGATCTGGGCAACTGCAGCTCCTAAAGTCTGACATCAGTATCACGAAAACTGAAGAAAGTGGAACAAAAAATAGAAACAATGCACATATGGATAATATATCATACTATAGAATCTCTATGTTGTTTTTACCAAACATAAAAATAGAAAGTAACTGAAATGTTAGGGAGGGAAAACTCCTTTCATGAAAGGATTACTGTCTAATCAAAAGATTAATGGTAGTCAAACGCTAGTTTTCACATCAGAGGAAACGCTAGTTTTCACAACAAATTCCACAAAGACCTGAGTAAGAACTGCTTTTCAACTTATACATGTATGATTCAGAAAGGAGTTAACAGTGAAATGACAATCCTTTTGCTGACAAAAACCTAGTAAAAAAGACTAAATTCCTTCATCAATAACTGGATGGCAGATGGATTTCAATGCAGATCAACAAGATAAGTCACATGGGAAAGAAAAGGCTAACTTCAAATATGTGTTGGACTGAGCTGACAACTACTATACAGAAAAAAATATTGACAATAGGTATAAATTGACATCTCAGTGGAAAAAGCATCTTAATATTCACTAGTAATCAAAATGAGAATCAGAATGCAAAGAATATATGCATTTGCTCAAATCTGTTGTGTGCCTGAATCTTTAGTATTATCTACAGCACTTTCTCTGCTGCCACCCAGGATACAAGACAGATAAAAACAGCAAAAGAAAAAAAAGAGATGCTAGAAGTATTTCTGAAAAACGGAATTATAGGTATGGTAATGTCGTGGTTTAAACCTGAGTTGAGTGACAAACCACTACAGGTAGGCACACCAACACTTTTCAGTGTAGAAAAGAGATGACTGAAGACAGAAGGTAAGCCTTATGTGTGAAATCATGAATGAGACAAAAGGTAGAGTGGTAACCCTACTTTTGTTTACTGATTCTCGTTTTGGAAGAACTGGCAAGTAGGAAAGCAACTGAACTAAACAGGTACTTGTATTACCCCATATGCATATAAAAACCAGAACTCAGTGCCATGAAGCACTGATCAAAATAATCACATAAATTTCTCGAAGGAAAAGGTATCAAGTTCCAAAAATAAAGAAATTAGTACTTCAGCCTTAAAGAGTTACTAAGCCACAGATTGTTGAACAAATATTTAATGTAAGTGTCCTTCCTTTTTTGACCTGTTCTACTCTCTCAAGAATGTATTATCAGCCTTGTGGGAAGGGGTTGCAGAGCATCACTCTGACTGCATGGTAGCACCTGCATTCCATCAGAATTAAGAAATAACCATGCCCCAGATAGCCCGTACCACTTTAATGATGGGTAACTTATTTTTGGCCAATGATATCCAGTCACTTCAACAGCAAAAACAGAAGAAGAAATTGTATAAAGATTGCTGCTTTTCTGGGGATATTCAAAAGGGGGAAACATAAGTTTTTTTGGTTTTTCAGTTACTTCAGAGTAACTTAAAGATCTACTACAAGTAATAATACTTTTTGCTACATATAAATCTGGTTAGTACTCTTGTTTTTATAATTTTTAGATTAGAGAATCACAATAAAGTCAAATTGAACCCTGCACCTAGCAGTGAAGAGAGCCTCATTTATCATTTGTCATGTTGTACTGTAAAGGATAAAAGCAAGTGGAAAAGTGAAGTCACCAATTGTTTTAATGCATTCATTTAAGGTCTGGCGTGCATGACAACCTGTTTTGAGCAAAACTGAAGTTCTGAATATACTGTTCAGATTAGTACAAAATATATGGAACAGCTGATCATGACAGTGTGATAAAAAGACCACTTTTGGGGGGACAAATATTTTACAAAATTTGAGAAAAATACTACAATGATAATGATGACAACATAAGCTTACACTTTTAATTTTACACTGGCTGGTGACTATTACATCACTGACAAAATCTCTATTCTTTTCATCTGATGAGTATTTAGACATTTGATTCTAGGTAGTTTTAAAGATACAAATATTTCTTTACTGGGTGATTTATATGACTTAAAAATATGGTTTTGCATTTGCTATTTTTGTGTGCTTGTCACAAATATAACAGCTCTTGATAAATTCACTTCATTACAAGAAGCAGTTATAACATTCCTAAGGCAAGAAGCAAACATTTCAGAACCTTTTAAAAACCCAGTATGAAAAAAAAAAAAAAAAATCAACTTAATACCTTTGTAAGAGTATACTTTCTTTAAAATCCATCTGTAATAATACTGAGTTCCTGACAAAACTTGTCTTTATAAGTTCCTAAGCATTTCATATAAGCAATGTGCTACTAAAGGTGTTTTGTAGAAATACAGTCCAGAGACTTTTGCAAGCAACTTTGTTAATTAAGCCAGTAATACATCAGAATATCCACAGTGGAAAATATTCAGCTGTGTTTAGGCAACCAAACCAGACCTGGCAGATCTTAAATTTCCATATTCGAGATCTACAAAAGATAAAAAATTACAAGGTGGGTATGGGGGGCAAAGAGATTGTTTATTTTGCTTTTAACTAGAACCTAATGCATGCAGATTAGCAGGGATGATAACATCCTTTAAAATCCATTAATGTGAGATAATAGGCTTATTTAATATATACATAGACACATATAAATTACAGAAATAAAATAATTATGGATACCAATAAAAATATTACTACTTTCACAATCAAAAAGACTTCTAAAAACAGTAAGAAGTATCTATGCAATCCTAACATAACTATTAAAAGAGGACAGTTTGCTGCCCACAGATTTATTTTACGTCTCAATAAAAATGAGGTCAAGTAGAAGTACAAATACTTTGAAGTGAACCTAGGGACACACAAAAGACTGAGAAAAATGCTGCAGAGCAAAGAGCTTTATATAATAAAAATATTGTGTGTATACTGTATACTTATAATGAAAATGCTGTCTATCCAAGGACAGATGTAAAAGTAGTGGAAAAAATATAAACACACACAACATGTTAAAATTCTGTTTTTATTTTGTGCTGCATTCTTCATCAAATAAAAGGGATACTGAGTTATAACTGGACTTCCTAGCACTTTTTTTTTTTTTTTTTTAATGCAACTGTTGTTCAGTTTCAAAGAGAGCTGCCTGCTTTTTTCTAATCTTTACTTTTCGGGTAAGTTCACCCAGAAGGTTTAAGTTGTTTGATTTTTCAAACATACAGAACTTTCTCCAAGGTCTCTTGCAAAATGTCACCAATGTGATACTATGTTTCCACTCTTTATCTCTCACAGTTTCACATCAAAAATAAAGTAATTCTCTCCCAGTTACATATCATAAAGACAGTAATTTGCATTAGCACTTCTGGTTGTCATCTTCACAGTGCAAACAAAACTGCAAACTAGGGAGGGAGGTGGCATGATGCTTTGATATACACTACCAATTTTCACCTCCAAAAATCAAGTTTAACTCATGTTTCACAAGTGGAATAAATTTGGTTGCTTGGGTCATGATGATTTATCCTAGGAAATGACAAGACAAAATGAGCAAAACTCACTGATCTAAGGAGTCCAGGAATTAAAGTCTGTACATAGCTGAATGGGGAATTAATTGAAATTAAATGAAGTTTCCAAACTATGATCCAGTTCTAACAAAAACTCTCTAAGAAGTACTGTGACTGATGGTTTACACATTGATATTCATGTTCTAGAAGGAAATTTTAGGAACTCACTCAAAAGCATGGAATTAATAGTGAACATTAGCATGAAACTTGAGCAGCTTACTGCTTTATATGATCATTTCCTACTTGAAATACCATAGTTTTGGGAATATATAGTGTTAGAAAATTTTGCAAGCTATTTCCACAGAAAACTATAAGCATTTCCGAGAAGCTACTACCTGTTACTCAAAATAAGAAAGAAATTAAATAATTCATGAAGAGAAAAGCATACCTGCCTCACATAATAGCAAGCTTCATTCAGACTGAGGCATTCTTTAATATTAAGGTATTTCTACTAGTTATCTTTAAAAGACACAATTAATATTAATTGTTTATGAGGCAATCCATTTCTTTATATTTTCAATGTGCTTTGTAGTAATTCCTACATGCATCAGTTGAGCATGAACACTCCCAGACACACAGAGAAAAACATCTCCTCAAAATAGCTCTTGCTTCAGAGAGCCTGCAGCTGACTGCAGAATCATATGACAGGATAAAATGATAACTGAAGAAACTCAGCCCTAGAGGGGCCATTGGCATTTTCTTTCTTTTTTTATTTTACCTTGCTGCTGCAGGATGTGCATCTGTTCACTTGCTAGGTACTTGACTGCATCTAAAACCATTTTTAAGAAATATTTAAAATGTAATCTCAACAGTAGTTTAACACTAAGTTTGGTTTTTTTTTTTTTTTTTTAGAAAGGTTTCCCTTGTGTCATAATTTCATAATTTCTGCCTTTTCTGGAAGAACTGAGACAATTTTGCTGCTATTATTAATGGGCAGTTAAGAACTACCTAGAACACAAAATGTCTCAAAAAATGTAAGATTAATACAGATGTTCTGCTCTATGTTTAAGTAGATAATTTCTTTAAAAACATTAAAAGCCAAATTTGAGTTAAGAATGAATTCTGAGACATAAGACCAATTAGGCTTAACTAAATCAGAGGGTAGGCAAGACAACTGTGCCCATATCTGTGCTGAACACAGTCTTCTGATAAGATTATGTTTTAATTTTGCCTACACATCGTGCTTAGTTGTCACACTGTCTATGCAAACACTTACAAGTTAAAGACTGTCTCAATCTGTAGCATTATTGCAGCAGTGTTAAGGAGCAGATAGGAGCAAAAGCGGTATTTTATTCAAAAAACTACTTTCTTCTCCTCTGTAACTTGGTCAGGTCAGAAGCCCTTAGCACTTCATTTTCACATGCACCATTGTAACATCATGACAGATTAAATTAAAAACAAACAATCCCAAGCAAAAAAACAAAATGAGGATACTCTTGGATATAGGACAAAGCTTTAGAAACTGCACAGAGAACATAACTTTCAAGAAAGGAGGGCAAAACAGGTTAACAGCAAAAGACTCTGGTGTCTGAACAGCGAAAATCAACATTCACTTCCCAAGGCAAATGGGTTGTTCAATGCCATAGCAGCATATTCCAGATGTGTGACCACATTTAACGCAAAAATTATACTTGACCTGCATCTTAGAAGTCTGGTAGATGCTGTATAGTTTCTTGTTCAGTGTTTAAAAGAGCAATACATTACAAATTACAGTATAATATGAAGATTACAATATAACATGAATATAAAATATACCATATCATCCACTAAATATAATTAATTGCTATAAAGGTATGTGCTTTAAAAGTTAAGAAGATGTTTTAAGTAACCATAATGGTCTGAGATGAAAGTTAAGCAATGTCAAGAATCCTTTATGCCTCTTTCTCCTTTACTTTTTCACTGTCTTTCTTGCTTCAGTCATAACCTATGGTCAGCTTAAATCACCCCTGACAATACTGAGGAAAGGCTGCAAAAGCAGCAATTAGGAACACTGAAAACACACAAACAATTTATTGTCACCCTGGGAACAACTGGTGCCTGATACTAAAAAACACTAGAGTCCATCACACCACAAGACAGCCCCAGACTGACTGTCAGCATCAAGAAACAAAACTGGGGAAGTGCTGGCAAGAAGGGGAGAAGTGAGCAGAGCCTGTGGTGAAGCCTTTATTAGGGCATTGGGAAACAGGAGAACATTCTGAATAATTGGTTCCCTTTTCCCTACCACAGATAACTCCTTCCTGCTAATCTCACCATCTGCATTTTACATTCTGGCTGCAATGAACAACTTTTTAGAAAAAAAAACCAAACCAGAGTTAAAGAGACTTTCATAATGAGTGAGGAAACATTGGAAAAGTTATGATTGGGTTTAATGATCAAGTGCACCAAATGGAAGTCCTCTTACTTTTTTTGTTTCTAATCTGATTTATGGTATACTGCAATACTGGTATATTGACCAGCATTGTCAATGCATCCTGAAGTGTGACTCTTGGTAGCATCCTTCACTTTATGGACAGATTAAGCAGATAGTTGAATAATTCTATTATAACCAAATTAGGTGCTCAACCACGTTTCTGTGACCAAAATAACTTTACCATTTTAACTCTTCAGTCCTAGTCTACTATTTTAATGATTTATCAAATTCTTTTCAAGCCCAACTTTTATGCTGAGGCTAGATATAATCTGAAATAAAACATTAATATAATGCCAATAAGGCCAGCCAAGTTAGGGAAGTAACTTGCTCTACAAAGCTGCTGACCTTCCACTTCACGTTAGGACTGTTGACCTTCCATTGATTCACCTCAATGTTTATCCTGCATTAAACAGTTAAGGAAAGCCATTTAGAAGATTGTTTCACTTCAGTGTCAGCAGTTTTGTCAGTATAAAAGCATTTATGCTGTTAAGTTTTTTCCACAACATGGGACTTACATGCAGTATAGTGACCCTCAAAGTATTATAAACTGCAGGGAAAATATCCCTAAATGCCTTACTTGTGCTCAGTGCAGGCTTAAGAAAAATGTATGTCTTGCCTTAGTCCCTGTAGTGACCTTCCTGAGGCATGCCCACCCAAAATACTTCTCTTAAGGCTTGCAACAGCCACAGAACAGAGATTAAAGCAAAAGTTAAAATTGCAGTGGCCATTAAAACAACAGAGGAATACTCGGTCATTCACCTAAGAGCTGCATTCCCAAGACAGTGGGTATTCAACAGTAATAGAACACAAGCATAATGGGAAGACACTAAACTTCTACAACAAATTGCGCAAAAACAATTTAAACTTTGCTCATTATTCATTGTTTGTGTTGTACCACTAGAGTACACCACACTTTACACACATCTTGTTTTCTTTGCGTCCCACAGCCAACAAACATTTGTCTTACTGTTCAAACATTGGAGCAGTTAACATGTGCTTTGAGACAGCACAAACTGAATGTACTCAATTGCTGTGTGATAATCTGCTGGCAAGGCAAGAGATCCGATCAGAGCGCCAGGGAACCGTGTACAAGTTTAAAACACAAAACAAGCATAAATGTATGCAAATCTTGAGGCCCACCTGAGAATGTTCCCACAGCAAATCTCTTTTCCCAGCTCATATTATGTTAACAGTAAGATGTTAACATAAGATGTTCTGTGCCTGTGGAATTTCGCTGGATACCAACGGCAGTGATAGTTGCTTAGCATGAAGCTTCTCAAATGCATCATCTTATCTGCTGGGTTAGCATTCCAGCTGGCTAGAGGTACTTCTGAGCAAACTAGTGAATGAGATGCTTTCTTTGGTATCAGACTGTCATACAAATGAACAGGAATTTTAAGGAGGCCAAGTTCATTCTGCTCAATTAGATAAGACATCGTTGGCCTCGTGGTTGAAAAATTATTTGAAAATAGACAAAATAAAGTTAGATTATTACACTGGCAAAGTTACTGCACGATATCAAAACACCATACAGACAAGAATGACTTTGGAGATAAATATGCTCACAGATGTCCAATATCAAGAGAAGAAAATCAAGACAGATCTTAAAGACAATTTAAAAAGCTGAAAACAGGATTAAGGTAAAAAAATCCTCTCTCCCTCTAAGACATGACCCAAATAAAAATAAGTTTCTTATACCAGATTGCTAAACAGAAAAGGGAGAACTTCTAAATCCGTTTTTCAGAAATTAATTACATTTAATTTTTTCTTCTACTTCACTTTTTGCTCAATTCTATCTTTCCTAAACCAGCAGAGCCATAGTGCTTAGCTGTACTCATCAGACAGCAAATACAATTTATCAAAAGCAGTCATCACTCACTAGCTTTCAGCATAAAATTAAGATGCTTTTTCTAATAGAAGCCCACTGACAAATAGAAAGAAACAATGTAATCAACATAAGACTCAGGGAAATGTATTATTCTCTTTTTTTTTCTTCAAATACCAAGTTTTTCTTTTTCTTTTTTTTTAAACTCCCAAATGCATCTTGGAACACAGTTAGCCCTTTGAACTCAAAGAACACAGGATGAAAATCATGATGCTGCATTAGATGCCTTTGCATATATCCAGGATATAATTCATATAAATGATGAAATTAGAATTAAAATGGTAAAATACACAACATGAAACACAGTAACAATACCATCTTAATGCCTTTTTCTAGATGCCATCTTATCCAGTAGTGCTCCTTCCAAAGCAGCCCAACACAAAAGAGACAAGCATTAAACATATCCATACATAGATGGAAACACACGTTCCTATTGCAATGATTACCAAGACAGTTTATTTTTTCTTCTTTCCACACAATAAATTCCTCACTTATGTTCAACCCTATGGTTATTTGCTTTTCATTACCATCACTTGCACAGATTTTTTTTTTTCCAGTTTCAGAAGGAAACTGTCTAGATGAATACTATACTCTCTTGGCTAATTCTTCTAGCTTACTCTTTCTCATACATAATCAATCTACTCTAAGCCTTCCCCTGTAAAACAGACAATATACCATGGAACAACATGCCTTCTGGGACGAAGATTACATCACTGACTTTTTACCTTAACACATCAATCACTCCACTTCAATTCTCCTTGACAACTACTATTCCCCTAAAGCCATGCAGAAAAATAGTGAAGGATAGCATTTTATATCACCCCAGAGCTGCTTCATCAGAGACTCAGAAATGAGCAGCTTTGCATCTCTTTGATTTCTCATGGCTTAATCTAAGTATTTTAATTAGCCCTGCATTTTCTCAGTCTTATACAAAGAAGGAAAATCAGATTTCCATGTCTTTATTATGAATCACATTACTCCATTTCGTTCTGCAATCACTATGCTTGGCCACTTCTGGGTGCCAGCCAGCCAACCATCGCTTTTGTGACACACGGCAAGGCAGCTGCAGTTAAACTCCTCGTCAGAGGTACTGACCTTGGTCCTGCAGCAACTCAGTTCTATTTAAATAATAGCAGGCTGACTCTGGCTGGACACCAGGTGCCCATCAAAACCTCTCTATCACTTCCCTCCTCAGCTGGAAAGGGCAGAGAAAACATAATGAAAAGCTCATGTGTCAAGGCAAGGGTCGGAAGAAATCCTTCACCAACTACTGTCATGAGCAAAACTCACTCAGTTTGAAGAAATTAGTTTAATTTATTACCAAGTAAACCACAGTAGGATAAGGAGAAAATAAAACCAAATCTTAACACACCTTCCTCCCACTCCTCCCTTCCTAGATTCAACTTCAGTCCTGATTTTCTCTACCTCCTCCCCCTAAATGGCACAGGGAGACAGGGAATGGAGGCTGCACTATCAGCTTTGGCTCAGCCACTCACTCCTGCCTGCTCATGGAGAAGACTTCTCACACTCTTCCCCCATTCCACTGTGGGGTCCCTCCCATGGGAGACACTCCTCCACCAACCTCCCCAACCTGAGTCCTTCTCACAGACTTCAGTTCTTACTTCAGTTCTTCATAAACTGCTCTGGCATGGGTCCCTTCCATGGGATGCAATCCTTTGGGAACAGACTGCACCAGTGTGGGTCCCCCACAGGGTCACAAGCCTGGCCAGCAAATCTGCCCCAGTGCGGGCTCCTTTCTCCATGGGCCCTGACAGGACCATGCCCCAGCATGGGCTTCCCACTGTGTTACAGCATCCTTCACCACTCCCCTGCTTCATGGTGGGGCTCCTTTTGATGGATCTCTACTCCTGCATAACCTCCATGGGCTTCAGGGGCACAGCTGTCTCACCATGATCTGCATCATGGGCTGCAAGAGAATCTCAGCTCTGGCACCTGGAGCACTTCCTGCCCTTCCTTCTTCCCTGACTTTGATGTCTGCAGAACTGTTTCTCTCACATATTCTCACTTCTCTTTTCTCTGGCTGAAATTGCTCTTGCAGTTATTTAAATCTGTTATCCCAGGGGCACCACCACCAAAACTGATGGGCTAAGCCTTGGCCAGTGGCAAGTCCATCTTGGAGCCGGCTGGCACTGGCTCTGTTAAACCTGGGGGCAACTTCCAGCAGCTTCTTCCAGAAGACACCCCTGTAGTCACTCCCACTACCAAAGCCTTGCCACTCAAACCCAAATACAAATATGAAAGAAAACACCAAATGCCCAATTCATTACTCTTCAGTAATATTTCTTATGAAGGTGGATAAAAGCAAGTGCTGAGACAGTTGAGCCTGTTCAGCCTCAAGAAGGGACAGTTGAGGGGGCACCTCATCAGTGTCTATTAGGATCTGAAAGGAGGATGCTAAGAGGCTGGAGCCAGGCTCTGCTCAGTGGTGCCAAACCATAGGACAAGAGGCAATGGCAGAAACTGATGCACAGGAAGTTCCACCTGAACGTGAGGAAGAGCTTCTTTACTGTGGGGGTGATAGAGCACTGGAACAGATTGTCCAGAGAGGTTGTGGAGTCTCCCTCACCGGAGAGGAGAGGGAGCTGTCTCCCTTATATTTAAGAGCTGTCTGGATACAATCCTGTGCCATGTGCCCTAGGATGACCCTGCTTGAGCAGGGAGGTTGGACCAGATGACCCACTGTGGTCCCATCCCATTCTGTGATTCTGTGAATTGTGTTGCTCAAAGCCTTAATGCGTTTCTTCACACATGAAGAAACGAGTGCATTTGTGTAACTCATTTAAAGGAGAGAACTGGCAGGCCACATAAGAGGCACACTCATTTCAGCAATTTTAGAACAATTCATTCTTTCAAAAAACATGCACATTAAACATCTTATTTTATACACTGACAAACCAAAAAAAGAGTAATTGAATTCAAGAACAATTTCCATAAAACTAATGTTACTGGTTTCCTTGTGTAATAATTGTAAAAGCAACAGAGATAAATAGCATATATATCTGACAGCAATCCACAAAGTTGGATTTGAACATTCAATAAGAATCTTTTTATAGCAAGATGCTCTTTGAATGATTCAAAAAGCGTTAGATAATACTTTTCACAAAATGGCTTTGAATAAAACAGTCAATTAAATAACTGATCATGCTACTGTCAGACAACCAACATTACTCAAAGTTCTCAACCTGTTTTTCTGAAATACGTCTCTGATTGTGAATATGAATACTAAATTTACTACATTGTTTATATTTATATCGAATACTTAAGTAATTCCATTTACACTCTGTATGTACATATATTTCTAACAATACATTAGAAATACTGCACCAACATGTATACACCACATACTAATTAGAAAACTAGGATAACCATTTCATTCCAAAGCTCTGTCCAGCTACCTAAAGCAGAAAAGAAGTGATCTAGTATTTGTATTTGTGTATAAATATTCTCAGAAAAACTGCTTTTACCTTTACAGCAGATGGGAACTTGCTTTTAGATGTGTGATTGATACCTGATTAACCACAGAATGGTTTGGGCTGGAAGGGACCTTAAAGATCATCCAGTTCCAACCCTCCCACCATGGGCAGGGACACCTTCCACTAGACCAGGTTGCTCCAAGCCCCATCCAACCCGGCCTTCAACCCTTCCAGAAATGGGGCATTCACAACTTTTGGGCAACCTGTTCCAGTGCCCCATCACCCTCACAGAAGGCACTTCCTCCCAATAGAATGTCTATCCCTTCCCTCTTTCAGTTTAAAGCCATTTCCCTTATTCCTGTCACTACGTGCCCAGGTAAAAAGTCCCTCTCCAACTCTCTCATACCCCTTTAGGTACTGGCAGGCTGCTCTAAGGGGTCCCCAGGGTCTTCCCTTCTACAGGCTGAACAAGGCCTCTAAGCCTGTCTTCATAAGAGAGGTGTTCCAGCCCTCTGATTCTACAGTGAGAAATTAAGAAAAATACTGCTGATTCATCCTAAAACCTAACCTTATGCAGAGAGATAAAACTTGCAAGGCAAACGCACCCCAAATTTTGAAATAAATGTATCAGAATTATGTTTCTGGTCTCAATTTTTTCTGTCAATCATCCTTTTCTGCTATGATCCCCCTCTGTGCTTCTTGCAAAAAAATTCTCATTCCTATCCCTCAGCTCCCTGCAGACTGTACTGATCAAGATCCCATCAACTGACATTTTTCAAGAATAACTTCATCATCATCCCTCTTCTTTCTTTGCAGCTACTGAAACCTGGAATCATTCAGGTTCCCCGGGATTTACAGCTTTAAGGACACTGTATTTTGGACAAAAATCTAAAAGAAGCAAGAAAATCTGCTCCCCATGATGCTAAAGAACACAGCCTGAAGGAGGAGAGTGAGACAGGAAACAGAAAAACTCTGTTTTTCTTCCACTACTTGTCTCTTGAATACAAGCAGGGATGTAACTCTGCTTGCAGGATTCTGCTACACCTTTCATATTTGCTTTTTAACAACAAGAATGCATATGCATTTAAGCAACTTTACAGGAACACTGCAAGGATGCATGACCAAAAACCCATACATGCATCTGCAATACAACTTATAATAGCAAGGTAGGTTAGACTGACATCTTACAGTTAAAAATTATTTCATACCAAATAGTATGCAGTTAAAATTGCTGTACCCCCGACTTACCTCATAGCTCATGCTGCTGCTTCAGTCATGCGGGAGTGCCACGCAAGTTACAACTTTCACACCACAGAGAAACTACTGTGAAGCAGCCAATATGTTGGAATAGAAGGTGATTCTATCCTGAAATAAAACATCATCTGCCTAAAGAAAAATCTTCTGGGGAATAAACTGAAAGTGAAATGACTGTGCCACATGGTTTCAAACATTTCACGTATGGAACGCAGATCTTGGGGGTGAGGTGGGGAACACGTGGGTTTGTTGGGGAGGCAACTGTTCTTGGCCACATGACAGGATTCTTCTTTTTTTTTTTACCTAAAGCACATGTTGCTAAAATTCTACTCAATATATGCCAGCTTAATTAGACAGTCTAAAAGAGATACAAGCAACTTAATCACAGATCTTTTTCTGCCAACATAATTGATTTATACTAGGACAAGCTCATCTCTTCTTCTACATGAACTCTAAAAGTACTCAAGGACAAACAAAGCCCACTACAGCACAGTGGAATGCAAGTGATTGTCCATATAAAAAATGAAGATGACACCATGACCAACAAGTGTGCTGGAATAGTTTACCATTTAATAACTGCATATACTTTCCAGAATTTCAGACTTCTCTGAAGGGCTCCCAAACTCTATGCGATTGAAATAAAGGAAATTTGCTTTTAATTGAATTTTTATAACTATTATTTCACCGTCATTCATAATCAAGGCATAGGATTTAAAAAAAAAATGTCATTTGCTAGGTACAGCTTAACTCCAGGCCCACTCCATGAAGGAAACCAAGCTGAAATACCTAGCACTTCAAAAAACTAAGATGAACATGGGACATGAGAAAGAAAAAAAGAAATTAGCTCACAGTTCTTGCTGAAGCTCTAAATTCAGTTAAATTACCTGAACTAGCAACACTTACTCTACAGAAATAATCAATTCAGTTCAGAAGTCATAATCATCAATTTCCTTCAAAATTTAATCACCTCTGCTTCAGAAGTACACAGAAAAAAAAAGGGCTTCAGCATAACTGGTACCATCAACCTATTTTACGTTTCACACCCTTACATTCAAAGCTGGCACACAGATTGTCACTCACTGACTAAGAATATGTTTAACTTTCCTACAAAGAAAAAAACCCCACAACCAGGAATTATGTTAAAAAAGGATATGTAAGGTCCATAACGCACTGACCAGATGCACATATCTGAATTTGGCCCATAGTACACTTCAGTGCTGTGTTCATGTATTATTACAGTTTGTAGCACAAAGCTTGTTTCTTATTATTAATATCAAACTGCCAATACAAAAACACAAGAATGAGGCTTGCAGATAAGAAGCAAGCACTTCAGATGGTGTTTTCAAACACATTCAAGAACTGCAATAGCTTTAGACTCAAATGTAGAATGGATTATTTTCATTTTTCCCATTCATTAGGATAATCTGTCATTGCTTTCTAGAGTTAAAAACTGCAGAGGGTAAACCACTCAAGAACAAGACTAACATCTGTTCTGTATGGCTTTGCAGTGTTAAAGGATACTGTCTTCAATAATATTACAATTGCTTGTACATAGTAGGTCTTTCTTCACACCAGGAACTGCTTTATGCAAGCCTACGGCAGTAAGACCCTTGAAAAATTATTTTCAAATTCTCATCAATGAATCAATTATACTTGAAACATGTTTTAAAGCATCATCACTGTCCACTAGAACATTTTTATATATGTTTATAACATTTTAAAATGTATGACATTTTTAAAAAGAAACTTTGTAAAGTTAGAATATTTACAAACATGAGTGGATTTCCTTGTTGACTAGAAATAGAGTACCACAAATAACAATTAATCTGTACCTCTTCTGTGATTAAATGAGGCAGGAATGGAGTAGGACAGCAAACTCATGCCTATCCTGCTAAATCTAAAGCAGTAGATTTGCTATTTTGATAGCTGTGCATAAACAGCACCATTTACAAAGAATGTTAATTCTTTTTTCTAAATCCAGTATGTTGCCCTTCAAATTAAGGGGAAGAAGTGACATCCTCATCTAGATTTGTTGAGAGATTTCTACCTATTAAAGAATTATTAGGTCCCTAGTAAAAAAAAATAAAGACAGAAAATATTGTAGAAAGATATCCTGATGTAACAGTAAGAGAAATTAGATTACTTATGTTAAAAAACTGGAACAAACAAAACCAAAATCTCCCCAACCGCCCACACTTCTCTGACAATAGCAACACTCACTCAAGCTTTGAAAGCTAGAAATCAGCATAGACTGGAAAGTCTTCATCCCTGAATGCCATGCACATGTTTGCTTTTACAAAAGTACATTTTACCAGTGCGATTAGAAAGGTTTTTCATATCATATAAAAGCAAAATCCCCAGCAATCACCTGTTCTAAGTGGTTAGGATTTTCCATATTGTGTAGTGCATTCTGCTTTCATGAAACACTCTCTCATTTTCATCCTAGTGCATATTTCTTGAATTTGTGGGGAGGTCAGTTACGGGGATTCCTACAGCAGGTGAACAAAGGTTGCTAAGTCACTGACCATAAATGTAATCAGCATATTTGTTTGCCTCTGTGTGCTGTGTGTCTCAATCACGCAAGCAGCCCTGCAAAGCTGCAAAAACCAAAGCGTATACTCGCTCTCACAATGCATAAACATACAACTGGATAAAAAGGGAAAACAAACTCCCCCACCCCAAGTAAAATGACCTTATACCTGTAACTTGGGAAGGCAGAGGAGAATGCTAAAAGCTCTTTGTATGTACCAAATCATCTTGCTTCTGGCATTCTTCTTCACCGAAATTTTCCACTGCATATGGAACTTATTCTAATTTAGTAAACATCATTTGACCCAGTCCTATTAAAATAAATCCTTTATAATTGCTTGATGCAAGTTATTAATGCTTTGTTCACAAATCAGTAGCATTTAAAAAACAAACTGCGCATGACAGAGCCATTAAAGCTTTCAGCCATTTATAAGCTTCATAAAATTGCCCATCTGTCTGAAAGATGCATGAGCTCAATTTGGGAAATCAGCACACACAGAAAAGCCCCCAAAGTTGACTGAACGTCTGGATAGTGATTTCTGAGAGCAACAACATTCCTTTTCAAGTTAATCAAAATTATGATTGCATTTTTGTACAAGAAGATTTGTAACTAGACAATTCCATATGTCACAAATTCTTCCAGTGAGACACTGAAGATGCACAGAGCAATGAACAAACACGCATAAGTACACTTTTGATTTTTGACTGCACAAAACAAAAATCTGCATAAACATATACAACACTAAACAAATAGATGGTTTTGGAAACAGGGCCTTCATTTATTCAGAATAAATAAATAAAATAAATAAAAATGATTGTGGAACTACTTGCCATTATCCAGGAAAGAAGCATCAGAAACAAATGCTGTCAAGTTATGTACTGGGTTATCTCAAAAGAAAAGCATCAAGATTAAATTAATATAGATGAATTTCAGCTCTCAATACTCTAAGAAAATATTCTTTAGGCTTTTTTTTTTTTTTGTTTATTCATTCGCTTTCACAGAAATAGAATATACCATAACTTTAATGGAAATTATTAACAGTTTTACTCCATTAGTGAAACAAGGTCAGAATACCTATTAGAACTCTTCAAAAACGTCTGATTTTGTCAGAGTTACCAAATATAAAAGGGCAGGAGGAGACCTTTGTTCCTTATGTATAAAACTTTGAAGGCATTCATTTGCTAACCTCATTACAGGATTTTTCTTCTTTCTTTAGGATGTGTTAAGATTTAAAAATGAAACACTCACTAGCAATCCCACATATAAGAATCAGTCTAGAAAAGACAAAGGCATGTAGCTGGGGAAACAAAAAAGGCATTAAGTTAGCAACCAAATCAATGGGAAATTATTAGATACTATTTATACCCCTTATCTGACTGTAAGGAGATTTACAGACCTTTTAGTTAAACACAGTGTTTTAATGCCAGAATTCTGGGTTTAAAATTCTCTTACGGGTGACAATCATAATTTCCTGCTTTGATCATTTCACAGCTTTCCTTATACCACCCATATTTTTTCCCCTCTTACTTTATGTGAAGCTCAGTACCAGTGAATGAACAGGAAAATAACTTCTCTTATTATTGATAATACATTTGCAATATTAGCAGGTTTCAGGCTCATCCATGATTTGCAAACAGGAAAAAAGGACAAAACAAAATATATTTATAAAACAGTAAAATGAGATAAAAGGTTTTCAGAAATAATTTTCTCTAAGATGCATAAACTGTAACTATGGACAATACTATTGCCTATTCTTTAAGGATGTTATTTTGTTTGGTGATTACAAGCTTACTTGAAAGTCTACATTCAGGAAAGGTGAAATACATTTTTAAAGTCTACTTAGGTGAACTCAACTGTTGCAATTAAGGCAACCTTGACTGAAACAAACTACCAGTTTTGGAAAGACTACTAGGATGTCAATTCCAAAGCTTGTCACGCTTTATTAAGCTGCAATGAACTTTGAAAACTGAAAGTTGCTATTGCTTTCTGTATACAATGAGAAGATAATGAGTTATTTAAAGATAACATTGAAATAATGTGCATGCTTGAAAAGGATCATGAATAAATTTCAATTTTAAATTAAAGGAAATTTTCTAAATATCAGAGAGCTAATATTTGGCAAGAATCGTTTCTGTTAATACTACAGCAAAACCTAGTTGACAAGCTCATAGAAAACAATACTTTATAAGATCTCAGGCCTTTTCTCCTGTTTCCTAATAACAAAGAACCACCCAGAAAAGAAAATTTGATCAGTTTGGATTTGATCAGATGGAATGTTTGCAAAAAGTCTAAAGCAACAGACATCAGCTTCCATCCCAGATCGCCTGTCTGCAGGTTTTAATTGTGAATATTCAGGAGACGTATCATTCAAAGATGCAAAAGTTAGTTAACATCTCCATTATACTACTCAGTGAAGTTGTGGAAGTAATATATTTGGAATACTAGTTAAGAATCGCCTAATGCAAATAAGACAAAAAACATCTTAAAGCTTATAAAGGAAAATAAAAAGTTAAGAAGAAACTTACAAAAGAAAAGAAGAAATGTAGGGAAATGTGGTATAAGAACAACATCTTTTCAAATTTTTCAGAAACGAATGTGCATCTTTTTCACAGTTCATTAACTGAAGCTGAAGAAGATAATTGTGAGATGATTGTTCAAGTCTCTTGTCAAGTTGTTTAGTCTATTACTGCAATGTAATAATGCTTTTTCAAGTGGAAAGTAAACAGCTGATGTTTCAGAGAAAAGCCAATGTAGAAACCAATGTTTATGCAGATTTAGAAATTTTCCTCTCTGTTTACAAGATCAAACTTGAGTATTCCACATGAGGAATTTTAAAATAATGTAACTTCAGCTATAATTCAATTTAACCCTACGGAAATGTAAATCAAAGCTGAGATGCATAGCAGAAAAATTTGCCACATGAATAAATGTGCTTCCAGTATTTTAAGATTACTGAGAGTGACTACACTGTTTTAAACCCAGATTTACTTCAGGTTTCTCATGAACCACACTCAATACAAGCATGGCATAACACTTTCAGAATCTGACACCCAGAGAACACAATCTTGCTAAGCAGAGGCTGCTCATTGATTCCCATCTCAAAAACTCCTCACATGTTCACAGACGAAAGGGATGCAGCGTGCAGGCATGATGCACCCGCCAGCAAGCATTTCATAGGGTGGGCAACTAAAGATAGACCGACCAACATAGAGCTTGTGGAAACAAAAACTCTGTATTCTGACTCCACAAGTACTTAAAAATGAAATTACTTATCTATTATAAACAATTTGATCAACTATGTGAAAAACAAGAATTTGTTTTCATATTAATATTTCATCACTGGAGTTTTCATTTTTACAGTATTTGAATTCCCTGTGTACATTAAGATGTGGGTATGCTACTAAATTTATCCCACAGCAGACACATTCTCAATTAATTCTGTCTAGGTAAAGTATAAAACTTCAATTATTTGAAGTTCTTCCCACCTCTCGCTTTCTCACAACATGACCATGTTTTTACTTGAGCAAATGAAATGCATTTTGAGATGAGCTGCAGTTGCCTTCAAAATTACCAGTCTTCTGAGCTAAATTCTCACCAACCTCAGGACAACCATTTCTTTTCCCACTGGTAAAGCCATTCTGTCAAATCAAAATGCCTTCAGTAATGAAACTGCTATTGCGAGGTACATCAAAGAGCTGAAGGTAAAATCTTGTATTTCATAATTTCAGAAGAAAAACTCTACAACAGAATTTATAATGTTAAATAATCAAAACTGAGAATGTACAGTGAAGAACAGAAAACTTGGTATTACAGATTCAAATCAGTTTATTCTAACCTATGCACAGATATCTTTTAAGTTATACTTGTGACAGTGATAGTATTTTATTTTGACCAGAAGCAAGCCCAAGTTTCATGAAATTCAAATAACTCAGTGCATTGTAGAGTAAATGAAAGAGACATTTTATAGCTCAATATCCCAAGTATAAAAATGTAAATCCTGCATTTAGTTAGATCTCTAGTTAATATAGACATCTTGAATCTGAATTTGTTTCATTTTCTATTTGACCTTTTCCTTCATAGAAGGTTAAAAGTTTAGACTTTTTTTCATGAGGTAGTACACATGATGTAGTAATGTGTTAATATTAAGGTCAACGTTACTTGAAAAGTTTGCTGTATTTAACTCTGCTCCTGTAAAGTTTTGCTTATGCTACTGGTGAAATGAACAGTACAGCTCAAGTTGCTGGGATCACTCTGGGTTCCAGGATGCTGTATTAAGCAAGAGTGAAGCCACTGCAAATTCTTTAGTGAGCAGAAAACATCTCTCTTTACCTTTGTATAGTTACTTGACTGCAGCAACAGGCTTCCCGGCTGGTAAGGCTGTGTGTTTCAGGTATAACTATTCATCTGCAAACTTAATAGATTTATATGTGGATTCATCCTTACTTTCTTACAAATAATGCCTTACATGAGCTATGCCTAACATAGCAATTTTTGGAGAAATGAGCTTTCATCATACTGGGACTTTCTGTGTAGAGCAGAGGTTTCCTATGACAAGACAGTCATTCATACAATACAACTTTCACCTTCATTCAATCAGAAAGTTGTATCCAGCCATGATCTGAAGCCAAGCATCCATACATTTGAATTTCAAGGACATATTACATAAGCTGTCTAGAAACAAAATACAGGTAATTTCAATTTGATGCAATAGCATATATTCCTTCAGTGGAAAGTGGTGCAATCTGACAGTCTGATAGAGTTGCTTTGCTTTTAGCACAAACTCTCTTCTCTTACTCTTTCATTATTGTATAATACGGCCAATGTAGTTTACAGAACTACAGTTTAAAAAAACCCCAGTCATACATCAGGTCTTCTTCCACGTTCACAGGAGAAAAGCACATTACTGGCACTGAAGTTCACTGATCAACTAAGCTCTGATGAAGTGGTCACAGGTTGTGTTTGCACAGTGACTTCCACGTTATTAATCTGGGCTATTCAGAGGTCTGACACAAACCATATGGTACCTGATAGGGGACACTATGATACTCTCAAATGAGTAGTGGGGCAGAAAACAGACCTAAGCAAGGGGACAGATACAGGAGAACACAACAGACAGCAAAATGAGAAGGGACTAGCTCATCAACATGAAGGAAAATTTCCTAGTTTATAATTTTCTACCAAAAAACCCCCAGTCTATTGCCAGTGACAGGAACTAGTTGAAGAAGAAGCTGTTGGCTACTAAGTTTTCAATTTTTTTTTTTTCCTTTGGCAAATCTGAGAGTTTTTTTCAAACTAAAATACTGCCAAATAATTGCTACTGCTAATAAATTTGTTGGCTGTGGCACTGTTTAATTTTTCATATAATAGGTGCTGTACTGGTTCAAGAACTACGGGGTAAAGTCAAAATGCTTGGTAAGTCAACTTTGCATTCACGAGCATATACTGTGTTAGTAACAGTTTACAGGTCTGACTATGCTAATAAAGTAATTAAAACAAAAGGAAATAAAGGCTGATGTACAAATCTATCACATGTTGGCAGCCTACATGAAGTGTTTAATGAATTATGCAAATCTATGTTTCCCCAAAGTTTTAAAACATTAATTAGAATTATTATTCCTCTGTAAATGCAATCTGTTCCATAATTGAACCAACCAAAATTTGCTGTCTTTTTCAATTTCCCCTTTCCTTTAGAACTGTTGCCCACATTCTGCTTCTTGCTCCTTTTCAGAAATCTGTCTGCTGACAGACTAACTTCAGAGCAAGCTATGTCAACAAGAAACACCCAGTCTCTAAAGTCAAACCTTCAAACCAATCCTCCCCACCTTCCATTTCAAACAACCCTCACACAAACCCCAAAACCCTCCCAGAAAAAGAAGCCACTTTCTACAAGGCTCATATTCTAAGAAACCAGGGTCACAAAACCAGAGCTGCACAGAAAGCCACTGCAGATACCTGACACAGGTGCGTTGATATCTCCAACATAAAGGTTCATTTTCCATGGTAGGTGACACTGAAACTGATGGGTCTTTGAGTTTGAAATAGAGGGCTTACATGAATCAGGTACTGGATTTGCAACCCCAAATCCATCACAAAGTCAGAAATACTTTGCATGCTTTAGTGTGCAAAAGTATGTACATCATTAAATTGCACCCTTATTGTATCCATGGCTTTCTAAGGAAAACTAAGTGAAAGTCTATTACTTGCCTTTTATAGTGCTTGTTAAGTGACAATATTTATTTCACATGTATTAGAGCACCTACGAAGTCTAGATTCAGTCCTCTGTCATCTCACCAGTACACCAACATTCAGCCATTTGTGTTTACAATATAAATCAAAGTTGTTATTTTTGTTGAAATGGAGTTTCACTAAATCAGACATTTTTCTCCAACTTGTTGCTTCACCATTTTTAAATATAAGCACTCTCTATAAATTATATGAATAAAGAAATCTTGCAACTCTATGTGCTTATATTTAAATCTACATTTCCTTCTGACTGTCACAGATGACTTCTAATATTCATGTAGTCTTTTATATCAAATCTGTCCATAACCAAATATTACACCTTTAAGTTTCATAGCATTTGCTTACCTCACTCTTAATACCAAGCCTTTAGTCTGCATTATTTTGATATTTAACAATGTGCAGCTGTCCTTTTAATTTTATAACATCTAAATGTCATAATTTATGCTGAATATTACGCATGAACTATCTAAAGGTTTTGATCATAAAAGCCAAAGGAGTGAATATGAATCAAATGAAGGCATACAAGTAATTCTGCAGACAAACCAGCAAACTCTTGGTATCTAGCTGTCCACTAAAACATTTTCATCATTTGTTATCTAAAGGTTTTTTTCAGTGCATTTCAGTATCTATATTTGAATTAGTTAAAAAGATGGAAAGATGCTGGAACTTTTTATTTTTATCTTTTACACAGCTTTCAAATTTCTACTTTTTTTCATTTACTGTTTCTAATAGGAACTGACTTTTCATAACTTCCTAGATGCTTGTAAAAAGGAACAGTAGGATTAATAGATAACTTTAGAGAAGAGTGTTTGTTATTTAATCACGACTTTTAAAATACCATTGTTATTCAAATACCTCATTCTCACTTTTGACTACCTACAAATGACATTTAGATTGCTAACAGAAAACCCTCCCTTTATAATATGAAGTTATGGAACAAGAATAGCATACACATGTCACTAAAATAATATTTCACAAAATAATATCCATTTGTCAGCTATATGGCATATGCAGCTTCATGAAGAAATTATACAATAAGGAAAATATGAATTTATCACTAATCACTGTACTGTGTCAACACAGCAGCAAACCTTGCTTGCAATGATTCTATGAGTTTTGACAACATCTAAACACACAAACTTAACTTTTTGCCTAATCTGGCTTCAATATCTTTTATGGTGCTTTACTTCTCTCAGGCTCAGAAAGGCAACTAAAGGGTGAAAGGTTCTGCTGTTTTTTAAAAACAGGTTATTTTATGAACTGGGAGGGGACAGAGATAGATATCAGTCAACATTTTCTCAACATAAAATAATCCAACTCTATTATGTGTGACTACCTCATAAAAGAGAAAAAGGAGCACAAGGAAACACAATATAGTCTCAGTTAAATAAAGTTTAGAGGATCACAAATCTGTGAGTTAAACCAGCTTCAGGTGTACTAAAACAATTCAACTGACCTAAAAGTCAATGTTACTGAATTCAAAGTAGAGACTGCAGCAGATTTTTCTTGTGTGATCTCTCTTCTTAGAACATACAGTACAAACTATGTTCAAGTTCAAAACTGGCAACCATTCACTAGTGCATTTCTGCTCTTTATTTTAATAACACAAATAAAGAGAAAAAAAATCATTCTACTGGTCCCGCACTTCCAGGCCCAGCTTCATATAAGTCTGCTTTATTGATTTCTTTCAGTTTTTCGCATGTGTTAAACACTTTTGTTAAACATTTCTATGCTATATGAACCACTTCTTCCAGCTGAAAACTGTTTCAGGGAAAAGTCAGATAGCTTTATAAAACTGGAAATGAAGAAGACTATGGAGATTTTTGTGGTGTTATAGCAATTTATATTACTTTCAGCAATCAGCAGAAGCTAAGAGATTGCCAGAAAGAGCAACACCCTGTTTACTGGCATCAACTCTTTTTCTAATAACCTGGAAGTAGATAAGCTTTACAAAACACTAACATATTTAAAAATGTATCAACAACAGTGATTATGATCTTCATTTAAAAAATGCTGCAGTATTACCACACTGAGCAAGCATAGCCTCAACAGCTGCTATTTCAGCCAAAAAAAAGAAAAAAGGAAAAAGGAAAAAGAAAAATAAAAAGAACGGAAAAAGAAAAAAAAGCTTTTTTACTTGTCAGATACCTCATAAAACCAACTTACAGACTTCCTCATGAGTTGTTTACTGCTAGGAAATTGTTAGCCTGCAGAAACAGCCTGGTCGTGCTGTTTTACAGGTCTGGTTTCAAAAACTTTAATCTGTGGTCTAGATTTCATAAACATAGAATAGTCAGAACTGTACTCACTTTACAATTTCACTTAAATTGCATTACAGACTGAGAGGCAGTTCATCAAAGGACATATTGCAAGTAAACCAGCAGATATGAGAGGGCAAGATAGATGTGTGCAGCATTTATCTTTATCTTTCTATACCCTGAAATACCAAGTTTAAAAAAAAAAATCTTACAAAAATGATTCTGCTGCTGCAGCACTCCACTAATATTTCTCTCACTCACTGAAGGGCTTCTTAAAACAGTAGGTCAGAAATCTGCTTATCTAAGTTCCTAGCTGAGACAAAGGTTTTAAGTAAAACATTAACAAAGGGTACAATTCTCTCTTTTGCTATCTATCAATCTACTCAGAACAAAGCTCACATACACACCAGCAACTGATGTTTCAACAGAAACAGAAAACCCAGCCCCCAAAACAACAAAGTCAAAGGTCTTCATGCTTGAACTTCTAAGAGATGCACAGAAATTTGAAAAAAACCCCACCTATTTCCTAGTTCAATATCCTTATCATGAAGGAATTTTACCTAAATAACCATTAAAATTCATTCAGGGAACTTGAAGAATTCATTTTTTGTGCTGCATTCAAGAAGTAATGGTAGTGTAAGACATTAAGTGATTGAAGTTTTCTTAATTTTTCTATATATAAATGATGTAAGCTTTGATCAACTGTTCTAAAGCATTTTTTTCACATTCCATTTAAAAGAATCTTGTTTCTCTGTATGGCTATTTTGTATTAGTATGTGAATCTGCCTAGCTCAATAAAATTCCAGGATCAAAAGCTAATGAGTCGCATCCAAATTGGTCAAAGTTGATCTATTTTCAGAGTAAAAGAGAAACTTAGGGAAAAGATGGGGAAATATTAAAATTTGCAGTGTTTCAGTAACAACATTCAAAATACAACATTAAGAAGGGCTAATGAACAGTTCACAGTCTCTCTTGCCTTTGACACGAATTTCAGTATCCATGCCAAGCAAAAAAAACCCTCTTAATAAATGTTTATTCCTGCTAACAATCAAACAGTACATCAAGGCAAGCAGTCCAGGTCTCTTTTTGCTTCCTGTATGGACCACCCTGCATTATAAGTTTCAAGTTACAACAAAACCAGCTGGGCCTTACCTCTGTCGCTGAAGTCATCCACCAGAATGATCTCTGCGATCAGGCTGTCTGGAGTGCGGTTGATGATGCTGTGGATCGTGCGCAAGAGCGAAGTCCAGCCTTCGTTATGAAACGGGATAATGATGCTAGTGTTTGGTAGTGTTTCCAAGTACACCTTGTGCTTACAGCTGCAGAGGCAAGAAAATAGTTGTATAAGCATACTGAAAGTCAGAGTGGGTATATCCTGTCATCCATTTGGGCCATTCAACCAACATGGTTTCTGGCATAAAATTCAACAGTGCAATCAAGCAGTACTGTCATGTGAAAATAACCGGATTGTTTAAAACACATTGCTTACAATACTGAATAAATTGGAACAACGACAAAATTTAAGTGCATTGAGTGAAAAAAATCCAACTGGCTGGAATTCTTTTCCTTCACTGAAAACTTTTTCCTGCAGTATGACAGAAGACATATCTTCTACGACATCATTTCCAAAAACCAAATCCTCTTATCAAAAAGAGCTCTGAAGCATAATACGAAGCTAATCTGAAATGATCATTTGGTCTACAAAGAGATAAACTCTAGAAAACAATTCAGTATTGTCCTGGGTGATACGTGCTTACAATATGAAAACCAACAACATCCACAAATACAACTCCAATTTCACATCTACCGATACAAAATGATTGCTCCTATTAAATACAGAGATAAAACACACAATTCTGGAAATGCAGACTCATAAGCAAAGAAATGTAAACAACCTTTCATCTTTGAAAGGAAAGCACCATACGTTCAACATCTTAATTGCAAAGCAGCTATGGAATATCAGTGCTTAACCCAACTGTTTTCAATACAGAGTTGTTTACACATTTCAGAAAGAAAAATCCAAAACACTCAAAAATAAATAATGGCCATGCAAATCAGTGTCTCCTAATATCCAAAAATATTTTATGACAAGTGTTTAAGTTACTGCAACTGATAGGACCTCATCTTTCATGTTTTGTTGAAAAAAAGAAAAAAGGGACACATTCCTCTGTCGTTAACAAAGCCTGGCATTTTCACCTCTGGGGACACAGTAACTGAATGATTTCTCATTCCTCAAAAGAAAGTCACATCCTGATAAAGGTATCCCTAGAGCACAAACGTGTCAGCTTTGCAATAAACAAACAACATTAAAAGTTTAGACCTGCAAATTCTAGGTTTAAAAAAAAGTATAGATATCTTTGCTCCTTGTCTGAACGCATAACTATGCATATCAAACACTGCTATAGGATATAATTTTAATTTACATATATTTACAGCTTAGTTTGCATTTCCACTTTATAAATGTCACTTAGAAATCAATATTCACCAATACACTGTACAGCTACCATACTGATGAAATGTTTCAAAGAAATAATAAAAACTCATAGCTACTACAGTAGCTGTGTTTGTATTCGCAAAATATTAACTGTTATGTACCTGCGAATAAACTAACTAGTTTTTAGATGCTTTCTTACAAAATTAAGATTTAAATTTGTAGTTCAGACTTTTCTTCCTAAAACATAGTGAGAATTAATTTAATGACAAGCCATTTTCAGAAATAATAACTGTGGAAACTTTTTAATAAGCAGCTTGCTAGTAAAACATATATGCACACTGGAAAAAGGACAGCTACCTTGCAAGAATGTGAAGTTGTGGAGAAAACAGTGCTCATTATCTAGTGACAGAAAAGTATATATATTCAAATGTTTTGTGAGAAAAAGAAAATCTGCTGCAGAAAGAGAATTTAGTGGAAATTCTTTTTCTTATCTGTCAAAAGAAGTACAACAAATGGAGCCTATTATTAATACGTAGCTATTTCAGTTGGCAAATTAGGAAAGCCGCCTACCAAAACCAACACCTACTGTTGCCAGCTGTTTGCCACGAGGGATGCTTCCTAGACTAGAACAAACGTAACTACCAGACATACATGCAACTCTCACATGATTTTGAAAGCAAAAGTTGTTCCTTTAGCATTTTCAACTCCCTGTAAATATTATTTTAAAACTAGTAAGTTTCCACCTCCATAAAACCCCAAGCCAAAAAAAACACCACAAAAAAACAAGCAAGAGAACCCCACATATGTCACACTAACTTCTAAAGGGTAAGAGGAAAAAAAATACTCAAAACACCCAAAAGCATCAGAATGACATTTCTTTTTTAAAAAGCCACCTTTCCAGTATAACAATATACTTCTTGAAAGCAGCTGTACTGAAATGTGTGTATTTGCATGCTTAATATTGTACCCTTATGTGTGTAAGCATGGGGAAGGTCATTTGATCTGGATATTCTCACTGACAGTTTCAGAGTAATTGCATATTCTAAAGTGATGAGAAAGATAAGCAACATTGATGGATTTAGTTTAAAACTATCCAATTCTTCCTGCTGAACAGATTGGTTCAAAACAGAGCCACACCTAGAAGAGGAAAGCATCTTACACTATCTTAACATTTCTCCATCACTCAACTTTGACCTTTAATCCTCATTTACATTTACACTTGATTGCCATTGTAAAGGTACCTGGCTATATATGAATTGATTTCTAGTAAGATCCACAAACCACCAAAATGTCCTTTTCTGCCTTTATCAAAAAAACCTGGTCAGATTTCAAATTTATAGAAATGAAACCTTAAATTTCATCATTTTCTACTGTTAAGGCAGTCTGCTAGGTCTCATAGTAGTGCTTTACTTGCCTTTCTTCAGCAAGTGAAATTCTGCTCATTTTCAGCCCCTTGTTCTCTGACATGAGACTCTAACTGTAACAGAAGATGACTATTTTAAAAAGCGTAACATGAAATCCATTTTATATGAAGTTCTATTCAACGCTGTCCATAGCAGAGTGCACCTAGCTCTGTGCTGTGATGGGCTGCAGGACAGACCTGATGAATAGCTGGAAAAGAAAGGCCCATGAATTGCAATAAAGATGCAGTTAGACCTCCACAGCTGAGACACTGGATGTTCCATGAGAATAAACCTATATATGTTTGTGAGAATAAACATATATAATGTATGCAGCATTTGTTTAAAGTCAATGAGTGTGCTTCTTTACAACCTGAGTTTTAGAAGTGATGCCAAATACCCTGGCTGCAAAAAGACTACTTAGAAGCTAAAGACGTTGCTTCTTGTTTTAAAACAGAAATTCTTGAGTCTCCAAATAAATGAAAAATTGCAATTCAAGATTCTTTCATGTTTCCTGAAGAATGAAATCTTACCAATGTTTACTAAAATAAAAAATAAAGCAAGGTTTGTTGTAGAAGGGAAAAATGCTAAGTATAAAAGATTACCATAACCTCATACACATTAGGTAAAACCTTCTCAATTATGATATTCATGTTAAATGAAACTGAACTGACTACCAATAGGAATATTTAAAATACTGCTAAGCAAAATCATACTTTTTTCCCAGAGCCTCAAAATGTCAGTGGAAAATTCTGTCAAATTTGTATCAATCTAGCAAATTATAGTACTGGCATACATGTTCTCCAATTGTCATCCTCCACATAAAGACACTGCAAATTACTTGCACACTCTAGGTGAATGTAGGCTCTACGCAGACAGTAAGTATCATTGAAGCAGCTTGAATGGCAGAATAAAGTGTCCAAAGAACACACTGACTTTCACCGAGGCTTGAAATTCTAGGAAATCCATAGAGGCCCAGAAATAAATCCCAAAATCAATACTCAAAATACGTTTGTAGATTTAAGACAGACAGAGAGGCAGTTCAGCCAGTTTCAGTGAAGTAATTAAGGGTTTGCTCCAAGATGTAACTCAGCATAGAAAAGATTGCTACATAGTTGATGTCAATCAACTTTACTTTAAGCTCTCCTTTTAATTATGAAATCATAGCTCAACCGATAAAGGCAAATATATTACTGTAGAGCTTTAGTGTCACATTGTATGCTGACTGAGGAATTAAAAAAGGAAAAAAAAACAGTGGTGAATTGAAAAACGGATACAAATACTAGGTCTTTCAAAATAATTTTAATGGTAATGTATTATTTGCTACTTGTTTCCATCAGGACTAGTTTTTGCCCTAGTGGCACTTTAACCTGGATTAACTTTTAAAATAACATATGAGAACTCTGCACAAACAAGACTAATTTAAATAGCAAATGAAGATGAAGACAGGTCATTTGACACTGCTAACTTATTCTGTGTATATTGTAAAATGGCTTGTTTGAATGAAATATATATTAGTATAAACACACACAAAGTTTCAGAAGGGAAACTTGCCGTGGTATTTTATAATTTTGGGACTGAGGGCAGAAAACTAAATCAGCCTACCTGAAATTAGTATACCAAACTGATTTTTCACTTTGGCTTTGATCATAATAATTTCCATGAAAGTGTTTTCTGTAATCAGCCCTGGCTATGTATGTATGCTCATCATTCCCAAACTGCTACGAGGATAAACACTTAAGGATACTAAGAGCACACCACATTAATTCGACTAGTATTCCACTGTTTTCATTATATTTTTCCTCACTTTCATCTTTACCTCCATACTTGTGTTTCTTCACATAACCAAATAGCTCAGCTCAGCAGTAATTTTAATATTTAATATTTGAGGCACCACTCACTCACTTTGCTCAGAAACCTCACACTACCTCTTCCTCAGCTTACCCTGTTCAGCTACAGGACTAATGCAGCTTCCTCATTAGCGGCTGGTAAGTGATTATGCACAGAGTTGGAGGTTTAAGTGTTCAAGGTTTGATGCTGTCTTCCCCAAAGTATTCTGAAAAATTCTGATGGGTCAGCTTAGCTCACACCTATGCTCGTATCTCTAGGTATGTGCCAGGCTACACCACCAGCACCCAGGGCAGTGTAACAGTAAATATCTGCACATTCAGTGGCACATCCTGGCTGAATAGACCCAGACCTCCAGTCTTCTTCAGAGGGTGAATATGAGGTTATTCCTAGCTCTAGAGACTGCCAGACTAGGCTGGTGAATTCAAACAGCTTGCCCAATTCCAGCCAGGACTGGAATCCAGCAATGCATGGGCATGTTATCTCTCCTGACCTTTCACCACACAGTCTCATCACACGCAAGTAACATGCCAACTCCTCTCTTGACCTTTAAAAGACAGTGGCTTCCAGTGTTTAGGACTATACTGCCCATACTACTGATCATCTTCAGTTCATCTCATGGAATCCCTTACCAACACTTTCCTTATTGGAGACTGGGAATCCATCTTATTGCTGAATTTCACACTAACACATTTGATCACACAAAACAGTGGAAAAAAATAACTTATCATTATTCCATACAGCAGTTAACTATTAAACCACAATAATTTGCTTCTGTAGCCTAATCCTACTGCATGCTGGTCCTGTTATAAAGGCAAACTGGGAAGAGGATGTCCATTGTATGCGCTAGGTGAACTCTTTTTTAATTTAAAGAAAGTGTGTAGTTTAAATTTTTGTGTTTTTATAAAATGCACTCCTCTTAGACACTTAAAAATGCAGAACTTTTCAGAAAGAGTTCAGTCAAGTAACTACTAGTCTTTTGGTTGTACTTTTCAAAACAAATAAATGGCTGCCACCAAAAGAGATTATTTTAAGGGCTTTGGAATGCAAGGTCATTGATTTCAAGAGGGCAGCATCCAAACGCCTGAATCAGCAAGTTGGGAGGGGACAATGGGATGAAGAAGCAACAGTATATATCTAGGACTCATAGGAATATTGTACCTGACCATTGAAACTAGAAAAGGGCTCCTACTCAGCAGAAACATTTTCTGCATAACCTTAATAGAATACTACAGATTGGCCTTAATAATGTACAGCAGACACTTTCCTAAAGATGCCTCTTTTATTGTACTTAAACATAACATTATTTTAGTGCAGCACACTAGCACTTACTCGTGGAACAATGCTGAATAACAGGTTCAGTATAAAAGCCTCAAAAAAATGAAAAATTTCTTGGCATAAATAATAGATTTCTTCAAGCTTTTTTACTGAAGTCCTAAATCTCAGAATAAATTCTGTGTTATGTCTGAAATGTCTCAGTAGATACACTTAGCAAAAAAATAACCATGATAAGCAACAGTCATCCTGCTAGTTAAGTAGCTCACACCTGTCATTTTCTTACTGAAGTTATTACATTACCATTCAGAACAATGGGAGTTTAGAAGAGGACATGCAAGGGGCATTACACATTGCACCTGCACAAATACTCAGAATTAATAAATAACACCAGCAAGGTGGACTTTGTCAAAAAGTATTTTATAAATGTTAACACTTGAGGGGAAAAAAAAAGAAAAACAACCAAAAACTGGCATCAAATGATGAATTTGCTGATGAGTCAGATACAATGTCATTTTTGAGATTATAATGAATCAAAAGTTATGAATCTCGAATTTTGCTTTCAAATATCTCTGTCCTTGATCAATTTAGTCCCTCTTTCCATGATATTTCAGAACTTAATATCTAGTATTTCCTATTAAAGAATATCACTACATCATTAAATTAGTCCCTCAGAGACTTCTGGATAAGATTTTTACAAACAGAGGCCCTATCTACCAGTCTACAAGCTGTTTCCACACTGTAAAGTTGTAACTGCTTTGAAAATCAATCTGTGTCCAAAGAATCTCCTTCCTCTTTCCCTTCTATTAGATACAATATTAAGCACTAATCATATGTATGATTCAATTTTGTAATTGATTACTGTTTTGAAAAACTGAACTCTGAAAGCTGCACAATAATGTTTACTATGCACACCTGCCACAGAGTCACCAGAGGATGGCTACTTATGAAACCCAAGTTCTTTACAAAAAGGTAAGGTAGAATTTATTTGCAAATAATTTCTATAGTAAAAATTTTTAAATACACATAATTGACAAAGTAGAACTTTGCACCAGCTTTGCATGCTGCTCCTGCAGTTTGGGCACTTGGCTCCAGGAGTTCAAGGCTTATTCATAGAAACAATACACAGTCACATCCTTTAACTTTTAAGTGCTTTAAAACACTCAATTAATTCCTTCTGAATTAATTATTCCCTTGAGATACAGAATTCTTCTGCTGGGTTGAAACAAGAATCAAAACTAAGTTTCTGAACAAAACAGTTTTGGAGTTGGTTTCAAAGTAGCAGGGACACTTTTAGAAGGTCAAGAGAATAGCAAGAGGTTAATCCATTCCTGAAATATTAACCTGCCTGAGGAAGAAAAAAAACTGTCCCAGAAACACCATGAAGCTATCTGCAGCAGGCACCTTTAAACTACAACCTGAAAAGAGGACTATCCATAAAAAGAGAAGTAGTGAAAAGGAGTTATAATTACACTTCTTTCTTATTCACTACTAAAAATCCTAAGACTATTACGATTTCATTTTGTAGATTAATCTACTCTACTGGACACAAATAACAGCATAGTTTTATGTCAAGGAATAAGAATAGTTCTGTTTGCTTCCCTGATAACCTTATATGTGGGGGGAAAAAAGTGTCCTAAAACATCACACAAGTTTAAGAAAAGATGCAGAACTTCCAAATCTTCCATCTTTACAGCTTCACAGTTAACAGAAACATGCAGAAATATACTGCCTCTGTAGAAGACAAAATGAAAGAATACAGGCTTCTAAAATGATGAGAAAGGAGAGCAGTGCTGGCACCATTCCAGCCACTTGACAGCAAAAGCTGATTCATAAAAGCAGCAATTTGCTTGACCCTGTAGATATATCAACATTGTTTTATGCACGTTAAGGGATACCAGTAGCAATGCTGTGGTCAGTTACCGGGCTCCGTGCCTTCCAAAAACATCAACAACCTTGAAAATTGCCTGATAGATAATAACATAGGAGAAGTTAAGTGTCTCACAGACATCCCTTTGCTACATTTAAGAAACAAGGTAGCAGCCTACTGCAGCAGTTTCTGGATCATAAAAGTAGCCCACCTCTAATTTTCTCCTCTCAACAGAAGTGCCAGAGAAAGTTAAAGCAAAACAGAGAGATTTTCAACCTTTTCTTCCCCACTGGCTTTGTCAGCTCTCGCTCTCTTAGGTAAGCTGCTTTTTCAGATCTGACCTTTTCTCTCCCTTTATTAAAAGAAACTACAGCACCCACTGGGCTCCAAGGTACTGACAAGACCTCCATAAGCTACCAGGACAAAACATTTCCCAGTGAAATTTACATAGTAATTGTCTTAGCATGTTAAAGTATTCAATTTACAGCAACAAGCTTCAGTTACACCATGCTTCTGTTCCAATCTAGTCTTGTCAACAGAGCCTGATTAAGGAGTGATAACCAGTAATTTCTCCTGCCATTTGACAAGGATGTAAAATTAGCTTGGGTGTGAGTTGATGACAGGGAAAGTGATCTTTATTTTCACAGTGACTCACAGCTGGGAAGAAAGCAAGCATTACTGAGTATAGGCCTCAATAAATGTCACACTACTTTACTAGAACAAATAAACCTTCTCCAAAAAATTAATGCTACTTTTATGAAAAAGAAAAAGAAGAAAAAGGATTTAATTATATACCAGAAATTGTTTGTGAAATTGCTATTAAATGCACTATCAACATGTCTTGGGAACTAAGAAGGCAAAGCCCTATGTTCTATGTAGACTTCCCTCAGCATAGAATTCATCAGAACTGATGGAGCTGAATCAGGTGCTTGTTACTTCATGTCAAATTGCTTCACTTTGGCCTATCATGTACAGTCTCTTCAGCAGCACCCCGTGTCTTTGAAGAAATCAAAGTCTCTGAGTTTGCCTCACTTTTTCCTTCAAACCAAAAAGTTCCCCTAACCAAGGAAAGAGTCTAAGGGTCAGATAAACCACATTGACACAAAGCATGTCTATGTTTGCAAAGTTTTGTTTTACGACACAGCGAGTTATAAAATCATCATCGCTTATGGAAAGATGTTCTAAATTTTTCAAAAAAAATTACTAATATGCTTTAAGAAACTTATCTACTCACCTACATGTACTAAATCTAGGAGGCTTGGGAAACAATACATGTAGTCATTTTATACTCTCTCAAAATTCCTCATTAGCAAGTGCACATCAGAAAGCATCCTAGTACTCTAATTATATTTTAGCTTAAACCTTGCACTTCGTTAGCAATGAATTCAAAAATAGCAGCAGACCAATTTATTTACTACATACAAAAGAAAACACTCTAAACCCACTTTTTTTTCTTTGCAAGAGAAGATCAGAGAAATAAAAATGTATTCAAAATTCATTCTTTCAAACCTAGCATACATATCTGATGGTCTCTCAGAAGTAAGGCAGACTCCAATATGATCAATAAAATGCCACTATTTTGAGTCTAAGGTCATTTTCCTGGCTGAAGAAGAAACAGGATTGGAATTCAGGTTTTTGTCACTTCAAAGTGCATTTTAAAGCATACTACTTCAGGAACAAACCAACCTGTGACATTCAGTTGCCCTTTAACTTCTCTTTCAGAAATCCTAGTTATCTTTTTACCACTTGGCCTTATATTCCAAAGGCATCCCATAGGCTTCTAGGTACCCTCTAGAAGCTCAGCCACTCTTCCCGGTTTTGCATCAGTGCTCAGGTACTTCTCTCAGTTGCTGTGATCATTCAAAGACCATTGAGAGGAGCCTCAAATAGACATTGGTTCCTTCAGCATTCATGGGTACATCCCATCAGGCCTACGGAGTTACTATGTCCAGTTTGCTTAAGCATAAAATAATTTTCAAAGATAGTCTTTCTGTGGTCTGTCTACACCTCTTCACCACTCCCTTTCACTGCAATATGTGGTCAGGCTTACACATCTCTCAACACCATCAAGGGTACACAACAAAAGATATAACGAGCAAGATAGGTCCGACCAGTGTCTATAATACCAAAATCACAGCTGGTGGACAAGGGAGCAAATGCTGTGAAAGAGCTGTTGGGCCTCAGGGCCACATCTGCCAACAAGATCAGTAAGTTCTCATGCCTAGTACCACGTCCTGTGGCCAGCACAGCCTTCAGAAAATTGGAGCTCAAGAAGGTTACTCACAATCAAATCAAGGCAAAATAGAAGCTGCTTTTCCAATTCAGCATTGCTGCACATCTGCTGTCCTTATTACATGAGGTGCAACAGTTAACTGCGTTGCCACTGAGAATGTACTGCTGGCTCAGTAAGGTATACTGAGGCTCTTCATAAAACTACTATATTAACAACATATATCATCACTTTCACCTATGAACTTCAAAGATACAAAACCCCAGAACATCCCACATTTCTCACAAATCTTAGCAAAGCTGGCTGTACTTTCCAGTTTTGCTATTGTATTATATGACAGTTAAAAGTTCAAGCTTTAATCATTGCCAAATGCTAATAGACTTGGCTATCCCAGATGTACAGAACTGGCTGGAGGGTAAATATGCTTCAGAATTCCTGTCCCCATTAAGTTTAGATTTCACAGTTATGTTTACTGCAGCTTGCTATTTTCTCAGCAGCGTGGGAGGATTTACTGGATTCTAAGTAACATGCAAGGCATCTAAACGCACAAGAACTACTTTTCCCCATGCGTATAAACAGATTATTTCTTTTATCAAATAATTTTCAGTAAACAGAAACAGACCCATCAGGCTTGGACTCTCCTCACTGGCCTATTTAACACTGCAGCCTATTTGTCAATAAAAGGATGGAAGAGGAATCATCAGTCTTCAGCCACATTTTTGCTGTTGCTGCCTTAAAAAAAGAAAGACACACAAGCACCCAGAAAGCACTTGGGAATTATTTCATGTTATTTGTTACTATCAATACATTTCCTGCAGAGAAAGTGACAGCAGGTATGACAGAGACAGAAAGCCATAGGTTTTCTTGGGTATAAAATATTCCTGATCCTGTTTTGAGGACCTGCACTTCAAATGGGATGCCCTGAAGCAATTGCAGAGAACAATCTGGTCAGGCTCGGAAATGGGGTCATTGCCTATCATGTTTTAGACCACATGACTTTTCACTTTCACTCCACTATTCAGTAACTACACAAAACAGTTTGAAAAGCACAGTAATTATCTCCAGCTTTTCCACTACTCACTAAAAGCACAACTTGAGTTTAAACAGCTGCTCTGTGTCCAGATAAAAAGTTAAGCTAATACTAGTAATCAGTGGTATAAAGCAATGCAACATGTATGTGTATCTGAAGACATTTCTGATTACCCAAAATGAATGAGAACTAGAAAAGACCTTTTTGCTTCTTCCACCATATGATCAAAAATTCAACAAAAGATCAATACAAACAACTAATTATTTCAATAAGACTTATTAAATATTTGTAAGTCCAGGATACTTAAATTATTTAGTCTAATTTTTTTTTTTTTTTAGCAAGGCAGGACACCCTAAGTCTGTCTTTAAGATCACAGATTGCTGAGGGAATTAATTAGAATTTATCTTGGAGTATTGGATTAAAGACAAACTTTTAAATTTTAGTTTTAGGGGCAATATACTTATGCTAGATAGTGACAAATGCACTGTATTTATAAAAAGAAAGTAACTAAATATAATAAAATAACTACTTTTTTAGGAGATTCAGACAGGTACTACTGCCTATGTATCTAACTATATCCCTTTCCCATGAGTCTAGTAATACTAGTGTTTTTGCAAGATGTACTAAAACATCACTGTCTTTTAAGAGCAACTCCAACTCTGTTAACTCTGTAACTACTCTAAAGAAACACAAAAATGGAGTCAATCAAAAAACATACTGCCTGGAGAAATCCCATTACACGTTCACTTTAGCCTCTTTTAGAAATACAAAGGAGAGCACCCACACTGCATTCAAATGTTTTGAGATAAAACCATTCAGGCATTCTCTCAGCTTCTGCTACTGAAAAGGAGAGTTTCAGTTATGCAGAACCCATGGAATGAAATTTGGTTTTGTTATTGGAAAGAAATAAAATCTCATTAGTGTTCAGGACACAGAAGATCTAACAGCCCTTAGCTAAACACTCTTATTTCTTTGATTATGAAAATGCATTTCTTCTGAGGGTTGTGAGAAATTTAATACCTAAGAACAATGGACATAATTCAGACTTCTAAAAAGGAACACTTCTGGTAGTGACAGTGAAGGGCCAGCCCTTCACACAGCAACAGCAAGACCGGCAGAAAAGGATTGGAAACACAGACTCCAGCCCATACAGGCTAAAAACCAGACATTACAAGAATCAGGTTGGACATTCTTAATGTACATCAAGAATGGTAAGAATTTCATGACCAAATGAATCTATCTATGCCCAGGGAAACCTTAAAAAGATTAAATTTCTTGTGATAGATTACTCAGGCAAGCTGGGAATGATTTGCGCATCAGATCTAACACTAGCCAAGTTATAGGATAGCTTGAGCAGAAAGGGATTCACAAGGATCATCAAGGTCCTGTACAGGACAACTCCAAGGATCACACCATTTGCCTTACAGCATTTTCCAAACATTTATTGAACTCTGTCAGGCTTCTTGCTGTGACCACTTCCCTGGGGAGCCCGATCCAGTTCCTGATCACTCTCTGGGTAAAAAACCTCTTTTGTCTAATATCCAACCTAAACCTCCCCTGACTCAGCTTCATGCCACTCCTTAGGGTCCTGTCACTGGTAACCACAGAACAGAGATCAGTGCCCAGCCTTCCTCTTCCCCTCACGAGGTAGGCTGCGATGAGGTCACCACTCTGTCTCCTCCAGGTTGAACAGACCAATGACCTCAGCCACACCTCATATGGCCTCCCCTCTAGATCCTTCATCTTCAGGATACTCCTCTGGATGCTCTCCAATAGCTTCTCATCCCTCTTATATTGTGGTGCCCAAAACTGTACACAGGACTCGAGGAGAGGCTGCACCAGCACAGAGCGGCACAATCCCCTCCCTTACGTGGCTCACAATGCTGTGCTTGACGCACTCCGGGACATGGTTATCAGCAATCAATCTACAAATTTTAGATAAAAGGAGACCTGTTGTTGAAATTAAGATATACAAACATACAAAACAAAGTATTTTAAATTATAAAGCTTGCAACTGTACTGGTATAAGGGATTAACTTGAATTCCTTGATTCAATAATGAAAGGCTTAAAAAAATGGATTGTTTAGTATACAAACACTTAAGAGCTTGAAACAGGATAGATCACAAAATGTATATTCAGTGTTCAGACTAGATGATTGCAATCCTTCCCCCAAGCCTCATTAAAATCACATTTAGAACGCTATTCAAAATGCAAGTCAGATTCATTTTTGTTTGTTTGAACAAAGCTGGTATGAATAGCAGAATATTTGATAATGTGGAGAACATAAGAATTAATTTTAACTGGCACATTCAATGTTAGAATAAGTAGCATTTATCTTTCTACAACAGAACATAATACTGCCAACTTTTTCCCTAGCATTAGCAGGTTTGTTGTATTCTAGACTAGAGAAAGCATCCTGAAGCAGGTGAAAAGAGAAATGAATGAAAATGCTCTTCTTGTGGGATTTAAAGTATTTCTTATACTGGTACAGAATTTCTAACCCGTAAATATTAATTCCATCCCTTTCTCTCAATAGTGCCCAAAACTCAATGTTGCCTTTCACTCAGGGTGACCAGAACTCTTTCACGAAATCAGTCCTGAAACCCAATAAACTGAGGTGATAAGCCTCTTTCAGATTGTTATTTAGAATTGGGGGTGGGGGGGAAGTTGTTTTGTTTGATTGTTTCTTTAAACTTAAAGACAGGGGTGACATGGGCAGAGAGCAGAGAATTAGCTAATGTAGCTTGGCACCCACTGTGCCAAGGCTTTCACACAAGAGTGGGACAGAGACAACACAGGATTATTTGCAAATCCTGAGCCCAATTTCCAAAGAGACTCAGAAAGAGAAAGTTTATTTGGATTAAAAAGAGCAAGTTTTTTCTGCTGTCTTTGCATACTTCCCAGAAAACTAAACACTTGGAAGTGGTTCTTAAAATTTCTTTGGTTTGACTTTGGAATAAAATATTTTTGAAGTTATTTTAGAGGTATGTAGAAACTACTGCAGCTGCTCTTTTGACTTAACTAAGTTTTTTCAAAATATAGGACTTACCACTCAGTTTTGTTACATTTGAAGGTTCATTTTGTGAATTTTCTCTACTGATGGCAATAAAACCATCCTATTTGGTTCTACAAAACACATCATAGATAGTATTTTCAGGAAATCAGTCTTCAGCAGATGACGACCATTTTTCCTGTGCAAATGCCATACACTACATAGAGACAAGAGGATCAAAACTCAAAGTCTGTAATACTGGTATCTCTCATAAACGTGCATAAGATGGCACTTAAAAGCCTCAAAGCAGTTAGATGCTCCACAAAGCCAAACCCTGTATAATGCTCAAAAGCTGGCCAAACCAGACCTGCCTGCTGTACCATACCTGATTTATCTACTATAATGTTACTGAAGAGCACCCTTTCTTGGAGAGAAATTACCCAGTTTTCCAATAGTTTCTCTGAAAGCAACTTTATTAGTGCCATGGTTTAGCCCCAGCCTCCAGCATGGATGGCAATCAAATTCATGAAGAAAGTTAACTCCACCCCAGCCAAAACCAGCACAATAACCTGTGAACTACTTCACATTTCACACACACACACTTCTGAAGAGAGACATTTCCAAAACTGAAGTGCAGTTTGAGACTGGCCATATTTAACACAGAGCAGCCAAGAGATGTATTTGTTTCTAACAGTAGGTCAGAAAGCACTGTCAGACTTCTGTGCTTCTTGGAAGCTCAGTAAATACACTTACTTCAAGGTATAGCTATCAGAAGTATTGAGCCCAGCTTTGTCACCTTAACTGACGCACTACTTAGTAGGTAATTATCACACAAGAACGATTTTTTTTCTCTTTACCTTTAGATGGTGATACAGTCAATTAACTAATGGGCTACTTGTGTTATGAGCGTTTAACATAAGGAAGGTTAGCAGGACATGACTCGAGTCGGTTCAGTCAGGACACTACTAAAACACCCACCATAGGAGATTTCACTAAACGCCACAGGAAGCTAGCTGAATTGGAATGTGGAAACAGGGCAGGCACCTGAGGATACAAGCTTCCCAAATGAGATCTTTAGGTGCAAGTCACAAAAAGATTTGCACTGGGGAGAAGAGGGCAGAGAAAGGCTGGCGTGGCACTGACTCGTTCCTGTTACGCCACTTCCGACAACACATCACTTCTGGGGGTGCGCATGGAAATGTCAGGGACTGTGAGGACAGCAGCAGGTAAGAGAGAGGTTGCCAAAAGACCAATTTACAAAACCACAAAGGTATGATAAACCTGACAGCTTCCTTTTGTGTTTAGTAATTGTCCTCTGCAGTTTTGCTAACAGAGGAGGTTGCCTGATGAGCATGTTTGTTATACTAACAATGTAATCTACTACAGCTTCAATGCAATACAGCTGTACATTAAAACTCAAACTTCTTGGAAGCACTCATTACATCATTTCAGGTAATTTGGCAAAGCAGAAAGCAAAGAACTTATATAAAACATACAGCTTGTTACAACAATATATTTCTTTTTACTTAATCCTATGCAAACAATACTGATATATTCAAATCGAAACAGTTTTTTTCTCAAAACAATGCAACAATTCAATTAGACAATTAACAATTAAAATGAAATTATAAACATCTCTAACAAAAGGTTAATTCCTCCACTGCGAATTATTTTTTTTTTTAAACTCTTATTATGCAAACATTTATATACTATTCATTCTTTGAAAAAGACAGTTGCACATTTGACAGAAAAAGTAGCGTTAGTTGCCATGGCATTTCTGTTCTCCCTGAACTGAGAACTTCTGCCAAGCTCTGAGGTTCTGCTCTGTTCCCTGACAACTTTTCATACCAAAGTTATGAAATGAGAGATGCCTTAACGTGAAACACTGTATAATAAAGAGAATTGTATCTGAAGGAAAATAAAAACAGTCATGGAGACAAGTAGTTTTTCCTCACTCCTGTACCCTTCTCCTATACACTAGTTGTGTAACACCCAATAAAAGAGGGGGAAAATGCCAGGTAAGGAGACAAATCAAATCAGCTCTCTCTTGAGAGTTCAGAATGACTCTAGAGGACAAGAGCCTGGAGCCTGGAAAGGCAAAAGTGCCCCTTTTCCTGTCACAGATAGGAAGCTCTACTCTTTGTATAAAGAGCCAAAAATTAAAGAATATGAAAAGAAAGTTAGGTTTACTGTATGATGATTTTTAGCTCAGCAGTTATTTTCCAGAATAACCCTTATCCTATTTCTCTGTGTTATATTAATACTGTTAGGGAACAATACCATCATCCAGTGCCCCCAAATTCTGCCTGTGCATCCTGCACATTCTGCTTTTATATAATTCTAAACTGCATAAATCAGCTGAAGTATAAGCACTCTGCAACCTGCAGCTATTGGATTGTTTTAACTTTTTATGTAATAAAACAGAAGAAATATTTTGCAAACAGAGCCAAAAATCCATATACAACTCTGCTCCCCAGCCCAAAGATCTGCAGCTATTAACCAAATGAGAAACAAGTGAATGCTTTTTAGCACAATTCACTACACAGAAATTTAATAAAAATCATTCTGTAATGAAAAGAGGCCTTCTATAGTCTTAATGTGTTACTAATCAGACAAGAAGTAACGTTAAAAGAGCAAATGATTTAACAATGGTGGTAAATCTTCCACCTCCTATTTAAAGAAATAATGGGTTTTTGTTGACTGAGGGTTCATGTTCTACCTCCCTGGAAAACAACTGCTTTAGAGATATACAAAGATAAAATCTTAAAGAATTAAATATTTCAGGAAACAGCTTACATACTTAGGATGCCGGATGTCTGGCAGGGATCGTTCCAGTGCTATATTGTTGCTAACAAATATGTTGAAGCCATTTTCCCTATAAGCAGAATCATCATGGTCTTCCTCTGTAAGAGGGTACGGTTTTCCATGTTCACCTTTCCCTATAACAAAACAAAACAATTATTTGCCTCAAACTGACAGCAAAAAATGTACTATGAAGACAAAAAAAAATGTTACTCTGAGCTTCAATTAGTACACTGTGTCTGGAACACCTTAAAGAAACTTCTTGCAATGTCTTTAGCAACACTCCTGGTATTTCCAACACAAAAACAGAAAGTAGGTACAAATAACAAGACTCCGAAGTCCCTCTGAATTCACCCAATTCATCTAACTTTCCTCTTTCCAGAAACACAATCAGGTTAAAGCCATTTCATACAGAAAAATTTCAATTGTAAATAAAGCTAAGACCTTTCTTTTTCATTGTAAAATTATGAACAAATGGATCAGTTCCAGGAATAGGCCTTTCAATCAACATGAGGAACCTGGTTACTGAGCTACTTTACATTATAGCACCCCTACCATATGCTCATGTTTTCAGAATACAACTTAGCACTGAAGTTTAGGGTATCCAGCTTTCCACAAGAAACAGTCAGGAAAACAGATGTTTTGCTCTAGGCTCCTGGAACACCCTTGCACTCCTAGGGATGAGACAGATGCACTCAGTGTTTCTAATGTCACAGCACTGTGAAGTTGGTTTCAGAAACTGGTCACTTTGTGCTTCCCCAAAGAAATCCTCTGCTTGTTTCCTGGCAAAGCACAGACTTTCCGTTCCAGTTTTTTATTCCCAAGTTAATTCTCATCATCAGTCACTTGGCTTCCTTATACCTACCTCAGGCTACTATACCTCTACCTCTTCCAGTAAGAGGGCACAGAACAAACAAAAACACTTCAAAGAAAATCAGAATATAAAAGCCTTCAGTTCTTCTCAACTACTTTTATTCTTCCCATTCTTGCAGAGGATGTACTCTTCCAAGTTGCAAAACCCTTCAAGCCTACTCAGGTTCTCAATAAGATATGCTTTCCTTTACATCTCATGAATCAGACTATAACCTCTCCATCCTTCTACCTCCAGGCTCCCTCTCAAAATACCTCCTTTTACCTGGGCCCTTATAGAGAAATTAATCAGCTGGATTCAATAAGGGACTAAGGGCAGGTGATGCTCAGCTAATCAGGAGCAGCTACAGGAGTGGATGAAGAGGAAAGCAACCAGAAGATGAGAGAAATATCCAGTGGTATTCTTAAAGCCCATAACATACTGCACAAGCATAAGGCATTAAAAACACAGAATATGCAACTAACGGTGCTGTAGTGACTCAGTTTTAGACTTTTTTCAGATAAAATAATTTTTTTTTCCAAAATTTGTGCATATTCAATTTCATTTAAATTCTTAATGAAAACAATTACTGTTACTTACGGGGGGGAAATTAATTTGTATCATGAAACATTTTCTGTTTATGCTATTCCATTACTAACAGGTATGTTGTCATTTTTACCCTTGAATGCACGCAACACAATACAAAATCTGAGACTAAGCTTCTATGTGAATTGTTATGATTTCATACTAATAATGGGGAGGAATTATGATTCTAAAAAAGCAGCTAGTGAGTCAAAGTATTACTCGAAAGTCAGTGGTACAATTGTATCAAATATGATTCATAATAAAGTAACCCTAAGCTAATGTCATTCAACCCTCATGACACAGAAATTTTAGCCCCTCTCTTTCAGCATATATTCTAAATAGATCAAAAGTAAATATTTTAACTAGAGATTAATAAGAGATTTATCCAGGTAGTTAGTAATATTGTGAAAATTCTGAAATAAATGACCTATATGATTAAAACATACTATTGCAAATAGTTTTTTTTTTCTTTTTACTATAAAATTTCCTGCGCATTCCAGCTAATCACCCTCTATAAAGAGGGGTGGATTCTTGCTTTGTTTTTCTTAAATGAGACCATTTGGGTCTTTAAGAGATGAATATTTTTCCTAAGAGTAGAGTTTTCTTCATAATGTCCCTTGCTAGTGAAACTGAAGACAAGCATTTTTAAAACTGTCTTCCATTCTCCCCCACCGAATATGGAGCACTGTCACTGTGCATAAGCCAAAAGCATTGATATCATGGTTGTTATCTAGAGCAGCTCAGGAATGGGCAGAACTTTCTCCTATCATGCTATTTAAGTACTGCTCAGCTATGAGGTGCCCTGGAAGGTGTGAAGCATGACTCTTTCCTAACACTTTATTAAAATACACATGTAGAGCATAAACAGAGGCTTGTGCACTTTTATAAATGTCATGACGATTTCTCCCAGCTTTTTGCTTGCTTGCTTGCTCTCTGACCCGGCAGTTCCTCCGGATTAGCGAGGGATCATTAGCTAGGGGAGCCATCTATCAGATCCAGCTGGAAGCAATTTGCTAATTTCTCTAAAAGAGCTCAGGTAAAAAGAGACCATTCCTTATGAACGACCTTGGAAGGAAAGAAACACAGAGGTCAGGAGATAAGCGTTAAAACAAATTAAGTAAGACTTTGGGGTGATCATTAGACTTGAAGGATTCCATTTGTAGAGAAAAGTGCCATGTATGAGTCTACTCAGCACTAAAAAATCATCATAAGCACAGAAAACTCTCCTGTCACTGATTTACCTTCCTACATGTTGGACAGTAATGTCTCACTGCACAATACTTTGGAGGTGGACCTAAATGCCAGGATAAAAAGCGGAAACTTCACAATGCAGCAAGAGTAAAATTCTGGCGAAAATGACCATGATTAAGTGTAATTTCCCATTACTGGCTACAGAAGACTACTCTAAATTTATTGATAGACGGATATAAGCCCTCTTATACTGTCTCTTCTGTCTGAAGGCAAAACAGCAATACAGAAAGTGTAACAAGGCTATAAAGTACTGTAGGAACTGAGAGTAAAAAAGCCCAATGGTGAATGTTTTGGCGTCTTTACATCTAAAAGGGGACTCACCCAAATGTGATGGAAAAAACCAATCTAGCTCTAAGACTTGATACTAACTCTCTGAGGCTGGTTTACAACTGCAGTAAAAATAACCTCATGAACTAAGGACAATCAGAAGTTTTAGTTCAGGATTTTGATTTTTCAAGGACGGGAGAAACCCAATAGCACAAGGATGACACATATATTCAACCCGGGCCCAAAAATCCCACCAGGATGTTCCACTGCATGGGAAGCCTTACAGCAGTGTTTAATTCGTACAGTGCTGTCTCATCTTTGTGATTACAGAATTATTAGTCCAATTTTTAACTCAGCAATCAATGTAAGGAAGTATAAAAATATGCTAGGTTTTCCTCTTAAGGCACTATGACAGTTTTGGAGTTGACATCTCTGCATTGCTTAGTACTATGTTATTGTAAGGGTTTTCATACACCATCTTAAAATGCTTCTCCATAGATGTTCAGATAAAAAAAAAGGTTAAGTAAGATATTAGAGACATCAAGATAAAGTACTGGCTTGGCCAAGTATTAGATACTCTGTAAGACTTTTTTAGCCCTACTCAGGGATGTTACTGTCTCCTAGGAAACCATACACTGTATACCTCACCCTAAAGATTTTCAGTTCTATGCTTGACAACTTGTGATATCTGATAGTTCAAGGACACCTCAGTTAAGCATCTTCTGCTTATATATAATGCAGATACAGCAGAAGGAGAATAAGCCCTCTTGTTCAACAGATGGTACAAAGGGAAGATAATTAAGGTGAAACAAGAAAATAAAAAAACCATTCTGTAAACTCAGTACAAAAGTCTAATTGCAGAATAATGGCTCTGGATCAACCACATTGGTATAGTTGCCAGGTACTATAATTATCAAGAGAACAGGGAAATTGTTGGCAAAATAGATCAACTGTAAATCAATTTGAAAAAGCAGCAGAAGAGCAGTTCTGCACTACTTCCATATGCAGTGGATAGGGGACCTTGCTTAAAATTATAAACAACAAAACAGATGGCAACAGGTTCTCATTTCAGGATGTTTTGGGTTTTCTTTTGGGGTTTTGCTTCTATAATTCAGATTAACATTATTTATAATTCAACAGGCATGGTAAAAAAGATTGGCTTTGCCATATAAGTTCAAGAAGTTAAGCAATTGCTTGACATCTTAACACAGGAAACCAAGTGGATAAAAAACATCAGCCATTCAGTGTCTGTGGGGAAGAACTGTGTACAAGTGTGAATTATTTACCGTTCATACTCACTGCTATTAGTTTACTCAGGCATGACTACACAGCTACACTAAGTCAAGACTATAATTCATGTAAGTATTTAAGCACAGCCTTTAATTCAAGCATTCAAGCATCCTTTAATCCTAAATCATTTGCAGTAGGGAATATGAATTCTCTTTGTGCTAAATGCTTTAGTACATACAAGGAGTTTGTTCTAATACATGAACCTACAAATAAGTAAATCTTCTTATAGTGCATTTTATTATTTTGGGTAAGTTATTCTGCCATTAAAAATATATACGAGGAATTATCTCTAAATATTCCACTGAGAATCTAGAACAGTTCATCTGTGCTCATCACACATAAACTCCAAGCCCATCCTCTCTCATGGAAGTTCTCACAGTGAGAACAGATCTTCCCAGAGCAATCTATCTATACAGAAGTGAAATCCCATGAGAGGAGAGTGACTGTATTTCTTAGCAAAGGTAGACAGAGAAAACACAAATTCCAAATGAATGCAGTCACACATCAGCCTCAAAGCAAGAGTGTGAGAAGTAAAATGGGAAACAAAGATGAGCAACAGATTAAAAACATTTGACTCAAGCGATCGTACATCATTTTGACACATAAACTTTCACACAACACCTTTTTTGATTCCTGATATGGCAGCTGGCCAAGGCAGAGGGCAAAAACTCTGTTTAAAGCAATCTGTGGTATCTTTTACATAATTTCTGAAGTTTTCCTAATGTACAGTTGTATACAAGTCTCCCATCTTTCACTGTGAAGATCAACTTCATATTATTTAGAGATATTTATTTATCTATTTATATATTCAAAGATAAGTAAAACAGATTAGCAACTCAAACTCCCAGTACATTCTTCTTTTTTGGAAGTGAATTTCCATTTGAGTACAAACAAAATAATTGTATTCCTTTTTTTTCCTTTTCCTCACATACAGGAGGGCAGGGTGTGGAAATCACCTCCTTTCATACTAGAAAGGGAATTGTTTGTTTTGAGCAAATGCCTTTTGTGGTTTTGCACATTTATGTTAATTTCCAATAAAATGGATGAAAACTTTAATTTAATAAATGCATGAAGGATCTTTTCCAATTGGTTACGGAGACAGAAAATTAAGACTGCATGTCTCGCATTAAAGTAATTCCCTTCGTATCAAATGGAATTACCCAAGTTACAAAAAATTTGTAGGTGTATATTTATACGTATATAAAATAGCTTTTCAGGTTGAAAGTAACGAACATTTTTCCAACTGTATGAGTAGTAAACCAGTGGAATAGGCAATCCAGAGAACTGTGGGATCCATGTATAGGCATGCAAGAAGTGACACCATGACTCAGAGAGATGATCGATGCAACTCTGGTCATCTGTTAAGGTGGATCCCAACATTAAATTTCTATGAACACTATGAGAAATAGGAGGAGAACTGAATATAGGTTCCCTCAGAGTCCATAAAACTCACATCAGAAACTGAACTGAATATATTTATCTCAAATTTATTCTACTTTTCCTAAACTTCTCAGAGTATCTCATTCAGTCGTACAAATTCATTACTCTAATTTATATTATAGGGAAGGAATTTAATTGATTTTACATCAATGGAATAGGATCAAAAGTATCTTTTAAAAACTATTTTATCACTACTCTACCTTGTAGCAGCTTAAAAAAGGCACTGCAGTAAGATTTACAACACTTTTAATTATATATTACATAACTCTGTCAAGGTCTGAGGCAACATAAAAGGCTTTTTCTCAGCATTACAGAAGTAATCAAATTTCACTTACGCAAAAAACTTGTCAAGGAAATCCTGAAGAATAAATTTTCAAGCAAGAATAAATAATTTCTTTACAAATACATAATGAAATTTATTTATTACAGTTTCAATATTGAACTATACAGAAAAAACAAAAAAAATCACTCAGTTTTCTGTTAGAAAGTATTAAAGTCCCTACTATTTTATCTATCTTCAGATGACAGTGGTACATACAGGTTTTTTTTCAAAGATCATGTAATCCCTGGTAAGTGGTATAGAGATGTTACTGGGAGCAAATATGAGGCTTTGTCCTCTCTGGATTGCTGCTACAGTAATATGATGTTGGCAGGAGAAATATGAACTAAATTGCTTCTCTCTTCAGGAATGGCCTTATACAAATAGCATAGGTTGGGAGAAAAAGGAAGAAAAAACATATAACTTTAAATTTTGTTTTTTGACTGCCAGAACTAAACAAAAACACCTCAACAAAAAAATCAAACCACAAGAACAAGCAACCAAAAAAACCTCCAATCAACCAAACAAAAAAACCGATAGAGAAGAATATGCTTCTTAAAAAAATTTAAAAGAATACATTCATATTGTACTGTATTTGGATCTTTGGAGTATTGTTTGCATATCATTCACATGAGGAAAATATGAAAGGAACCTGTTACTAACACAAAATGAAATCTCTACTTATAGCAGTAATGTGTTCTGCCATCCCTCAACCCAGAGTGGGCAGGAAGTAGGTAAAGAAAGAGTATTTCCTGGAGAGAGAGGAAATGAGCGGGACAAATAAGAACTTCTGAAATGTACTTATTTTACAGATTTTGAGATGCATTTCTATAAAAAGAATATCCAAGTGGAAACAAAAAAGTAAATTGCAGCTTTTTAACTGTATTAAATATAATTCCCAGATTTTCACAGACTTAACAGGCCTGGGCCAACTCTTCATATTAATTTAAGATCATAACTTCTGTGTCAGACTGCAAGAAAAAAATGGCAAAGATTTTTTTTTTTTTTTAAGACACCATGAAGCATGAGAAGCTGATTACCAATATTCTGTATGTATCAAGGACATGTTAGCACTTCATGTGCCTTTTTTTAAAGCTGAAACAAGATAAAATTATACAAAACGACAGTGGTCAGGCTGAGCTGCACAAAAATAAGGAGCAGTAGTGGCAGTGAGCAGAAGAGTGAATGAATGTACCAAGTGGAGCAAGCAACAGCAACATCTGGCAGAGTGTCAAAAGCCCCAGGTTGCAGCACAAAGCTCTGGAAAATTCAGCTGGGGCTTGTTGCCTCGCAGGACTCCACAGTTCCCAAGAGTAAGGCAGACTTTGGCTCAGGAGTGGGGAACAATCAGCTGGCCCAGCTGTTGCCTTAACAAAGTGGATTGCAAAATCATTATTGCTATACTTCAGGATTTAGCTCTTATATGTTACCTGTTTATCTGTAATCAAATATTGTTTGCTGAGTTAATTAATTTTCGAGAAGAAAAAATTAGCTCAGTGCTCTTGAGATTAATTCTTGCAGGTATCTAGGCATTTCACTAGATGTCACTTTAAAATGCAACCTGGCCTCTGCTGTTGGCAGTGGTGTCCTAGCAGAAAAAGGGCATTATACAGGTAACCACTGGAAAAATCCAACTCTGTATCTTACAACTTTCAAATAACCAATATGAAGTGAGTGACAGAAAAACAAGAAACTGTGGTTTATCTTTAATATGTGGATTTTTCAATTAATTATTTTCAATTAACTAATAATTAATTTCTAAATTTTATAGTCTGTGCTTTATGGAACATTAGAGTAAAGTACCCCTCATCTTTTTCATTCATTTGAAACATTAAAAATGCAGTGTCTAAACTTCCAACATATACATTGCAGAGTAAAAACAGTAGGGGGGGAAGGGGGAAGTGACTGCTTTAAAATATATCATGAAGTAAACCAGTGGGATAGCTTTTTTTAAAAGAAGAATGACTGCATATGAACCCTGAAAAGTCAGCTGTCCAAAGGTTTGAACAAACATTTCACAAAAATAAGCAATAGAATTTTTCTTAAAAGATACAGCTTTTAAAACTTGCTGCAAATACTTCAATGGCTTGCTGGGTGGAAAGACTCATTCTACCCCCCCGTTTCCACTTTATGTAAGTCTAGCAAAAATAAAAGAAAAAAACCAGACCAGACTATTTGGTTTGTCCAGTGTGTTTAGAATGCCACAGTGTACAATGCAAGATAAGCAGCAACACATGCTGTTTTGATATGAGTTGCTCTATCACCGCAGCAGAGAAGCAATATCCTCAGTAGCATTCTGCAGGCTGAGCTGAATCTAATCATAACTCTGTAGCCAAGGGATGCACAGTACATCTTCTATTTAGTCTAACTACTTATCACCAAACACCACAGCCATCAGAATGTTTTTTTCATTTAACATTAGAACAGACTGACTGTACACCATTAATCAGAGCCAAATACTGAATGAGCAAGCATGTGAGAAACAAAATTCAACCATAAAAAAGGCTTCACAGTTTTATTTAGTAACTGAAGGATCTGTTAGGATAAAAAGTATCTACTGAAAAAAAATCAAATAATAATGGTAAGGTGTTTGTTTCAGTACTTAAATGGATTAATTTACACAAAATGCCTCAGGAATGGCATTCTAGCAGTCTCTAGCACCAGAAGGTCTTATTAATGTGTATGGTCAAGCTGATATCTTGAAAAACCTCAAACTAAAGTGTCCCCAAACAGATCCACAAAATTATTGCAAAATTACAGTTGCACAGGTAGTGTTTCAGAAAACCTCAAAATACAAAACGATAGGGTCATAACAGCTGTAATTAACATAAGAGTTATCCCTGCTCCTCTATTTTTCTTCATTCTAAGACATATTATAACCATGTGCTGTTTACCATATACTATCACAGCAAAACAAACAGGATGTTCCATGGAACAAATTTCTTAATATGGAATCTTTTTTTTTTGTTCTTTTTTTTTTCATGAATTCAACCTAAACTAGCTCCAGAAGCTGGCTTTGTGGCTGTCACACAAAGAAGATGGAATAACCTGCAAAGAATGAATTTAGCTATGCGTGAGGCAAAAGTGTACAACAGCGTAGCCACTCTTGTACGTGAAGCATTATTCCATGACGTATGTCCTCCGGAGAACACATGATCTGTCACAGCTCCCAGTAAATTTGGATTTAGCCTGTATGACCCCTACAAAAACACTCCAAAAATAACAAACCACGAACACCCCAAAAAACCAACAGCAAATGTATATATCTATAAATTATAACCATTCTTACATGTGGAGATAGCAAATATTCACAGTTAAAGTTTGAGGCAGACCCAAGAAGCAGAACTAAGCCATCTGATTCCCCACATGGCGACTCAGTGACAAGGACAAACTTATTCCTTCTGTAAATCTGAGATGAATGCCAATAAGCAAGCAGTGTTCCCACACCCAGGGCAAGGTAGCATATAAGTGGCTTATTGCCTTTTCAGGTCCGTTCAGATTTATACGTTATAAGATGAGTATGCAAATAATTACCTGCGTTAACATAAAAACCAGGCACCCCTACAAATTCAGAGATGCAAGAATTATCATCAAGGCAAGAAATACAAACCAGATAAACAACTGAAACAAGTAATGTCATGTTCTTGGGACTGGTCTGCATAAGTCCTTCTGCTTTACTTAGAACAAAATGTATTTTGTTCTATCACACCCAAAGTAACACTTTGAATCTCAATGCTCTTCTCTTTTTCATGTTTTCTTTTGGCAAATCAGACACATTACTCTTTTGAAAACTTTTGACACTACATATACTGCTCCATGTACTCACTACAATTGCACTTCCCAGCCACTGCCTTTCCTTCTTCTTACAAAAGATACTAACACTGCAACCATGAGTATTGCCTTTTATCATTCAGTTTGTGGCTTAAAATGCATTCCTTATTTTAAAGAGCCTTACAAATGACTGACATTCCTGTGGTAAGGAGAGCTAAAGATAATGCTTGACCTGCTCTGAGCACAGCTCTGCACAACTCTTTTCCTCCCTTGCCATTGATTCACATCTTTCTGAACAATGCAAGTCTAATTAATGCCAACTATTTTTCAAATGCCTGGAACAAATTTGAGCAAATTTCCTGTACTAAAGTCAACTGAAATTTCCAGTCAATATATGCTGTTGAATCAGGCAGAGGCAGAAGTGGAGACTTCATGAGCCGCCTCAGCCAGGATCTGAAAAAATTTTAAACTAATTAGTTTAAAATATTTTCTATTCAAAAGGACAACTCATCACTTACAGAACACAACTAAACATTTATCCCAAGGCCACATTTATGCATAATTCAGTAGGAACCCAATATGTCAATTGGGAACTTCTTTGAAAAAGTTAAATTGTTGAAAACTGCTGTCAGAATTCAGCCAAAAGTACTTGCTGGGGTTTTTTTAAATTTTGTTGATATCTGGGTTAAAAGAAGCAAATAAAAAATGTATTTTGAAAGCCAAAATTTTAAAATTGCAGTCTTTTTTTCCCAAATCTTATACAAATGACAGAACTTAACTAATTTTATTAAAGGATAGACATTCAAGCTAACAATTTTGTTTGTGAACCAAAACAATATTTTCTAAATTTATCACACACACAAAAATGTGTCAAGTACCAACCCAAAGTCTCACATGTACACAACTTGAAATTTCAGGTGTATATGAAGAAAGTCCATAAAAATTTCTTCCTCACGGAGAAAATTTAAAACATGTCAAATTTCATTATGCAGATTTATGATGTATTTATGCAGCACACATAATTTTAAATTATGTGAATTTTAAAGCCCCTCAATAAATCTGTTTTTTGAGAAGAAAGATCTTTAGCAACCATGTTAAGAGAGCAAGCATACACACTTCCCTAGCCCTCCATAACCAGAGGTAACAGAGGAATAGGACGTAAAACTTCAGTTGCATTACCAGAAATTCCACCATTTAATCTTTCGAGTACATTTGAAACTAGAAAAGCAGAAAGAAATCATCATACCTCACATTTTCCAGAGAGGAAAAATCCCCACTTAGTTTGTCTGTTTTGCTGCTATTAGTTCATCTCTGCATGTCATATGATTTAACTTAGAGAAAGTGTTTCTGCATATGTTTAATTTAATTTTTCCTGTACTTGCTTAAATAGTAAACCAACATCTTCACAATAGTGAGAGAAATTATGACAAAGGACTTGGACTGGATTAAGAATCGATGCTCTACTGCAGTGAGTTGACCCTGGCTGGATGCCAGGTGCTCACCAAAGCCACTCCATCACTCCCTTCCTCAGCTGGACAGGGGAGACAAAATATAATACAGGGTTTGTGGATTGAGGTAAGGGCAGGGAGAGATCACTCACTAACTGCTGTGATGGGCAAAACAGACTCGAATTGGGGAAAAATTAACTTCTTGCCAAGAAATGCTCAAATCTTCTATGTATGACTTCAGAAATCTCCAAAAAAGAAAAAAAGATGAAAACATGATCTGTAGCACAGTTTATTACAGATTTAAAAATGCCAATCATTGTATAAACTGGGCGAAAAAAGTCATTTCAATACCACACTGAAGTGGCAGTATGTTAGTAACTTGCTTAACTTACTCATTAATAGAAGCTAATTAAAATGTTAGCCCTCCAGAACTTTAACTACTCACAGCTTTCACTCTTTTTGTGAACTATATGAAGTTTGGATTTCTTTCCAGTATAACCATTTTAGTACAAGCTGGGAACAAAATATATAGAAAAAAATACAAATAAACAAACATGTTATTTATTTAGAGGCTTCTTTTCTTTTTGTGTGACAATATTAAAAATAGATTAATCTCTCCATTAAAAAAATCCTTGAAGTATTCAATAACCAGAGTTGCTCAGAAAGGAGATCTGGGAGGACAATGGAATCAGTATCCTTTTGGTGTCTGCAAATTGCCCTCTGGAGACTACTCGTTCCCCACTTTATACACCAGTACTCACTGTGTTTCAGATCAGTCTCACCTTTTGTAAATTGGCACAGAATAAAAATGCAAGGACCAACTAAAACTATCAGTAACCTCATATACATTAACAGTAGTTTCCAAAACACATACAAGCTATCCAATTAATTAGCACATAAAATAGAAGTAATGGTCAGGGTAACCTGAAATTACTTCAGCTATCTTTTAAAAATATAAAAATGTAAACCATTTAATGAGAAATTTCAAGAGAAAGACTGTTTCCATGTTTTAAGAATACCTATAATGAACCTTAAATATGCATCTTGGTTTTTTAAATTTTTTTTTTTAATCTGAGCATTTTTCCACTGAATTTCCTGGCAAGTTTTACTATTCCCATTTCAACATCACCTGCAGAATCTTTACTCAAGATTGTCTGAAAAAAAAAAAAAGTTTAATTTTACCTTGTGGACAGCAGAACTTTCACATAGGTTGGCAGAACAAAATGTGACTCCTAGAACTGTGGTTTCTTTTTTTACTTTATATTAGGAGGAGGACGGATTTCCCCAGACACCACTTTGCTGCAAGCACGCAGGGTGGACAACTTTGTGTCACATAATTACATCCAAAAGGCAGCCCTGTTCCCAGAGAAGCAGAGATTACAGGGCATCGTTTGATGAGCTAGTGTCTATAAAGCAAATTATAGCAAAACAGTCATACATCTCTGCCTTTTCACATATATTCACTGGATGTCAGACAAATGGTTTTACCAGTCCAATAATTTTCCTGTCAGCTTGTTTAATGAAAACAGGAAGGAAAAGAAAGAAAGTCACCTTACCCATATTTCAGTCATAAACTGCATTGAGATAACTATACTAGACTTTTGTACTTGCAAACTTAATTCATATCCTCAAAAGAAAGAAGCTATGACAAAAAAGTAGGCACTAATTATTGGGTTTTATTTTTTTTAGGAATCCAAACATCATGTTGGCTTTTTGAAGACCAAAAGGCTAAAACAATGTTCCAAAAATGTTCTTGGGAATGTAACTAAGACCTCTGCTAAGCTGCATTTTCTATACATGATAATAATTTAGTTTAAACCATCAAGTCAAATGAAAGCACATAGAGAGTATCATATAGGAACACATTATATATAATTTTTGAAGAACCTTAACAATTGCAATGTTAAGGAAAGCAAGTAATGAATTTTAGAGTGAGAGCTTTCTACTGTCTTTGGAATAGTGTGCTTGTGATTATCATCGTGATTATTCTCAATGATGAAGTGTGTAACATGCAAGGTTACTGACTAGGGTGCAAGCAATATGTGGCACTAGCATATAACACTGAGAGCAAATCTCCCAAAACTATCATGTAGATTAGACCAAAAGAGAGTCTTGCTCATTTGCCAAACCTTTAAAATTGAAGTTCATAAGGGTTTTGACCCGGATTGAAGCTAAAGGAATGTTTTTCCTAAATCTTTAAAAGAGATGGACTTTAACGCTGGTTGACAGCAGTTCATTGCATGTTTTAAAATTGAAAGATGACAAAAAATTAGTAAGGAAAAATTCCATTTTCTCATTGCATCTGAACTGAAAAGTATGGTCTTGATAGGCTATAATTGCTTCCAAGAATTTGTTCAAGCTCTTTCACTACAGTTTAATCAGGATTCATTTCCTTCTTCTCTGTATTTGAGTTTTCACAGCAAAGTAAGCGATGTTTCTTTGTTCCACTGAGTCAAGCAATAATTGCCCTGAACTGACAAACTTGATCATTTTTACACCCATCGCAAGAGACAATGAGCTTAATTTAGATGGTCTATAGAGCTCTCCTCCTCCTTACACACAGACAGGTCTAGCCTGAACATCTCTAAGCTGTTTGTTCATTCCAAACTCTCTCTGCAAATGAGCCACATGTTTTGGAAGACTATCCAGATAACATTCCATTTCCAGAATTACCACAAAACATATCTCTCTTTAAAAATACAACCGAACATAAAACTAAAACAGCCAAGTATCTACAGATAAACTCCTACTAAATATTACTTAGATAGCCCTGAAAACATTTAAGCACAAAGAGAAAGACGGCTAACAGCCAAAAAACAAACCATCATTCTAGACTGCAAGTGCCAAATGAAAAGATCCATTTTAAAAGAGACTTCCTCTCATACCCCTCCCTCTGAAAAAAAACCCAAACCACAAAACTTCTAAAGTCAAGTTTCCTTTTTTTTTTAAGCAGTAATGCTATTAAACCCCCAAGTATTACACATTAAATACATTCACCAAAGTCAGCTCTTGATCACTAATACTGATGTAAGCCCATGAAGACAGGTCTTCACCACTATACAGAACAGGTAATACTATACTTGGGACTATCACAAGCAGATGGCATCTGCTTATTATTGTTTTATTTAAATTTTGTTTTTGCTTTGGCTTGTTTGTCTCTTTCTTTCTTTCTTTCTTTTTAAAATTGTGTGAGCACTCAAATCAACATTCAAATACAATGGGAGAAGGTACTAGAGGGTAAACTTTGGTTTGTTAAGGATCCGAAACCACATATTCCTGCACAGATGAAAATATAGACAAAGATGAAAACCCAGCAATTTTAATAATTTTTCTAGGAGAGCACTTCTTGAGTTTTGGATACTAGTTTCATTCGAGAATATGTATTACTGATACAGTGAGAGTCATAGATATTTCTTGCCAAGTTTCTGGAAATACAATTTTCTTTCTGCCTATCATGGTAAAAATCAACATGCCAATATCCAGCACAGAAAAGTATGCAGAAGATACTTTTCAGTGTTCTAAACAGTAGGAGTCATATTATGAACTCTGTTTCCCCTTCCTTGGTCGCTCCAGTAGCTCTCAAAAATTAGAAACGGTTTAACTGATGAGTTTCCAAAGTGAGAGAGTGTGTGTGTGTGTGGTGGGGGAATGGGGAAGAACAGGGAAAGAATCACATTTACTTCAACCACAAAAAGGGCCTCATATCTGGCCATGGCAACAGAGGCATTGTGCTTTAAAATAGCAGCTTGGCTATGACTTACAGCCACTTACAAACTCTTTCTATGCACAGATTTAAGTGGCAAGAGTTAGTTCTATCATGTGCAGTTTTCTGACAAATTCCATACAGCAGCAGCCTTACACTTCCTAGCTTCTTCTGCAGCAGTGTAATATAGAGTTGTAACCTGAGATCCAGTGAGAGTGTGTACCCAAGCTACCACTTCAATAATACTGTGATACGCCATTTCACAATCTGAGGAAGCCACTCTGTAGTTACCCAGAGAAAACCTTGTGATGGAAAAACCAAAACACCAAACTATATTTTCTAGTTATCAGGGTTTTAAACTTCCGGAAAAGGCACCACTGAAAAAAAATTTTCTCTTTCCGAATCATTATCTAAGAGTATAATTTTTTTATCGTGTTTGGCACCCAGCTCCAGGCTGATCTCACTGTTTTCAATAGGATATCCAGACCATTAAGAGTGGTAGAATCAGATCACAGTCTGCAGCACTTTATTTACAGAGCAAATGCATTTTAATACGTGAAACACTTTATGTAACTGCAGTAGATTGCATCCATCTTTCATATTACACATCCTTTATGTTCTATCTCCTTGACAAGCCATGATTAACATTACAGTTTAGAATTTTTTAATCATGTCAGACTGGCATTAAGATAAACTGACAAACATTTTTCTCTTTTACAAACAATACATTGTAAACTGCATGAAGCATATTTATGATTAATACTATGAACAATTAGGTCATGACTGTTTATTGAGACCTTGGCTATCCCTACAGTTCCAATTATACTGCAAATTCTCAAATTCTTTCTAAAGGAATTGCAAGTTCAGAGACCTAAATTAAATTTAGTAAACTCGTTTAATATATAATGCTGACAAAATTGCCAGTGTATAATTCCATATGAAATACGGCATAAGTAAATCAGTATTTTAGTATACACTTTTTTCCTGCAAAACTTTTATTACATTTATCTGTATAAGTATCACAGAGCTAATTTTTTTCATAACCAATAGGGAATTACAATTAATGTTGCTTTCTGTATCACACTGCCTCATATCTTCTAGGAACACTCTGGCACTAGGCTTTGCCTTGACAAGTTCTTCTAAACTGAAGAACAGGCACTACTCAAAATTATCGTAAGGATTAACCAAAGGCTTGAACAGAAGTGATGGAAAAGGATCACCAGCGCACAATTTCCTTAAGTGACACTGAAGTCAAATTGCAGGTGTTCGCTACTTGTTATTGCTGTACAAAAGTGCTTATGTCTTTTGCCTTCTTTTGATATTCTACCCCAAGAATACAAAGCTATAATCCATTTCCATTGGCATCACAAACATGTACAGGTCACTTATTTTTAATATCTCCGCTAAGCTTGTTTATAAAAGTAATCTGTATGAATGTTTGTTTGTGGAACTACAGAACATACTGTCTGTTTGTTTATAGAACTATGAAATGCCTGCACTGAGGCATGTAAAGGTCAAGATCTTTAAAATCCCCTTCTCCCAGTCAAGGTAACATTTTGAAGAAGCAGCACGGTAAAGACAATACTGAATACAGGAAAGAATTACAACCTTCATTCCTTCCCTCCCCATAAGGCTTCCACATACAATTTAAATATACAAATAGGGGGAACAAAGACTGCAAATTGCTCAGTAACTGCTGGAATAGCCATTGGGTGTTACGGTACATTCTAAAAGGTTTCTCCTTTGAGATCTTATTAGCAGACAAGACCAAAATGGCTCAACAGTCAAACATAAAAGTATTGACAGCTATATCTCAGAAGTAACTCATTCTATTCCTTAGCCAATTTCTTTTGAAGACAAAGGTTTCTATAAATTTATATTTACACAGCTCCTTACATTTTACCATTCTCTCAGAAATTAGCTTATTACACTAAATTTTCAATCCACTTCTTAGGTCATAATCCCTTCAGCATACACACGCAGACAATAATGCCTCCAAAGCATTATAAAGGAAAAAATAAAAGAACTGTAATTAAAGCATAAAAATTGAAAAAAAAAAACCCACTTGCAGTATGTAGTCTTTCTACATGTATCTTATAGGCTATTAATATCACTGATAAAATTGATAAAATGTTTTCAGAAATAAAACCTTTTTTTTCCCCCTTTTTCTATCCCTTTGGTTACCCTTTGGTAGCACTTTACATAGGAAAAGTTATCACTTGTCGTTAGAAATAGGTTGTCATGATCAGAAATAGCACCATACTTAAATATAAACATTCAACCTGTACTTTAAAAGTCGAAGAATTAAACACACGAATCCTTCCTCTTATCTGAGAAGGGTTGTAATTCATCATTACTGCTACTGCTTGTAATTGATGATAGAGCTGAGAATTTCTTGAGTGAAATAGAAAAAATAACTTTCAGAAATGGAGGAACAATGACATTGACTGATTCTTGAGGACTTTTAGTCTCACTGCCCAGGACATAAAGGTAGAGGTGAAACCAACGTAATGCCTTCTCATGGATACTTCTGAATTACTACCTTAGGCTTTCATGGCTCTCTCCTGTGAATCTGACCCCTCATGGGAGCATTCAGGGATCTCAGACTCCTAGCTCTGCACAGAAACCATAGAAAACCAGTGCTATCAGTGCCACAGAAGCTGCCATGCCCCTGAAATGAACGTGTTGGTAGAAATGTTCTGAGAGTCCTCCCAAGGCAACTGAAGTAGGGAAATTTCTGATAAAACAAAGAAATGACAGCTACAGTAGCTGATTCATGGCAATGCCAGCGGCTTCAGCATCCAGGATCTCTGCTCTCTGTAGAGATGCAGGCAGATTTACACTGCCCTGACACAGTAGGCATTGCTGTAGCTGCTGTAGCTGGTGTATAGTAATACACACACCAGGAGCTAACCGGGTTACTACTACGCAGGCTGCGTTCGTGTAGGGTGCACCCACCACTCCGAACTCAATGCAAGAGTGCTCTTCTCATATACAGAGACATTGTTTATTACTTACCAAAACAAAAACTGACAGATATAGGATTTGCATTTGTTTACAGTTCTCATATTTTTAATGCAAATTAAGCATATTCTTCATCAAGGCATGTCATCAGTTGTATTCCCACAGGAAAAGAAATTAATAGAAACAGGTCTTATTTTAAATTCTGATTTCTTCTCAAAAAGCTGGCATGACTTAGTAACTCCAATAAAGTCACTTTCTCTGATTAGCTTATTTTGCTCTCTCCCCCTCCATTGTAATAACTGATAGACTTAATGGCTCACTTTGGAAAATGGAAGGAATTAAACTTCTTCCTTATTTCTTTTCCTTTCTTCCAAAGTATCTATCACAACTGTTTAGTTAGGAATTACGTTTTTTAAGGTTAACTTTTGCTTTCATCTTCCTATATTTCAGTCACTGGTTTTGAGCTAATGACAGAGTAATATTCAGAGAAGAATGGAAGTGATTGGGTTGATTGAACAATTTAATATTCATTTCACGACATCTATTCTGCACAGATAAGTAGTATATTTAAGTCATTATATATTCCTTTCTGACACAGAGTAAATCAGGGCTTGGATAACTGGCAACTAAATGGATAACTTCCCTGTTCCATCAACAGTATAACAATTAGTACTTTTGCAACCCAACAGCCTTTCCCTCTCTTGTCTTCTGGAATTCTTCTATCAAGATTAACCAACTAATATTATTAGAACTAGTTTGGAAGTATGTTCTGGGTTGCCACTCCATCCTTCACTTCAAGTACCTTCTCAAGTAGCATCACCATGCTAACAAAATGTGAAGTAATGATAAAAGCACCATAAACATACATTTGAACCTCAGGTGTTCCAACAAAGCTCTGCAAAACCAAAAGCAACACAAGCTCATTTCAGGATTTATATCCAAGATCATTTGCAGTTTTAGAAACAAAAAAGATGAGCTAAAGCACTTGAAATAAATAGAAATAATACCTTTTTCTTCTGCATGTCTTTCAAAAGGCTTTACTCCTGACTTCAAGATGAAAGACCATTCAAATTCAGAAACATAGGTTTTAATTGGTGGAATGAAAAGCGATCAAAATATTTGGCCATGAAACAGTAGTAGTCATGAAGAAACTAGTACCTCTCCATAATTAAAAATTGTGAAATTCACATTCCCAGTGCTTAGGAAATTGTAAGCTTCACAGATAAACAGACAGACTGAATTTAAAAATACTTCAGTCCTTTCTTCTTTTCTGTACAAGCATTGGCTGCCATTTCTGAAATTTCCTGACAAGCCCTTTCACATCATGCTTTCAGACAGATTTTTAACTAATAGTGTATTTCAGCTGATGTTATTACAAAGAGAAATTACATAGTCTGTCCCAAAGAGTGCATTGAGATGCTCTAGCTTTGCATTTGTATTACCATATCGTGATTTTCAAAGAAAAGAGCATTAAAGGTTATTTTAATCTATTGAATAATGATGAAAAATATAAATAATTTAAAAGCTATTTCTAAAATGTCAAACTCAGCAAATGGTAAAATTAAAAAAAAAAGTTTTATTTAAAAATGTAAATAAGTCAGAATATCTTAATATTCACATACTACTACATTTATCAGGTTAGGTTTAGGACTGGGAATTACAAAGCTACAAAACATGGTTTTTCAGTTTCCATGCAATAGCTTGCATTACATTGGCAATGCTTTGAGCTGTCCATCAGAAAACCATAAGTATTACTGTTGTTGTCCAAAATATATGGGGTCCACATTACATATTTAGAAATTAAAAGTACATTGCCAAAGCACCAATGCACGTCCCTCATAAAAGCCTATTCTAACCAGCAAACATGATATTCCCCAAATATGTGCAAGTTTCCACATACATGCTGCCTTCATTCTGTACATTCTCTCTTACATATTTTTCATTTTACATTTAGCAATTTGGAACACAGCAATTATTGATCTGACAACTACTAAATTGCCTAGAATAATTTCCTTCTCCTCCCCACCTTTTTTACCTCCTAAGCACACGTGGGAGGAAAGGATAATTTCTTTAGTTAGTGATCAAGATTCAAAAGAGAAAGGGAAAAATAGCTTACAAAATTAACATACACTTGCAATATTTTACTAGCTCAGGCTCCTGCAAAATTAAGTACTTACCAAGTCTTACGAATCTGTCAACGAGAATCAGTTACAGAGATATTTTGGGGGAGGTTTTGGCTGTCTCAAGACAGTGGGATCAAGACAGCATAATTTGTTTTACAATAGTAGATTGGCCTTTGTAGAATAATGACTTTCAAACACTGATTAAGGTGTAATTCAACTGCTGCTTCTCTTTCTTCCTTCTAATTTAATTCATGTTACGTTGAATAGTTGTACATTATGTTATAAAAGAAGAATTCAAATCCGAACATGCTCTGGTGACAGAAAGAGGAACACAAACCATACTCTCTGCATGTATGGGATGCAGCATGCAAAGGTACATTAAAATTACATTACTTATCATAACAAGATGTCCTTCAGTGTATTTGCAGGTGCAATTTTCTCCCATTTTCAAATGATTGTAGACTGTCAGAATGAGATGAAGTTGCTTCAGCAAGACTAAAGGATTGGAGTTCGACAATGGTAAAAGTGTCAAAGGTTCTTGGCAGCTATAGGTACTCAACTCAGGTTTTGTTTGTTAATTTAAGGACAATATGGCTTTAGTTGTAACACACGTCCTTTTGCAAACCAACGCTGTTTCTTTTTGGTCACAGTCTGGCAACTGATTTCAAAACAAAAAAAAATTTGTTGATAACATTTTTGCCCATATACAATCATCATATAGTCATAAGCATGAACCACATTGTCACTTGGCTACTTTCAGACATAAGGTATTTGTGCTTGGTCTGACCCCTCAATTCAGAACACGATGTCCTTGTGACATTGCTGCAGTCAAAAAAAACTTTTTAGGAATGCCTTCTAAAGGACTTAAAAGAAAAAACAGCCATAGAGAGAAAGAATGAATAAACGAACCACTTTAATTTGTTCTGAACTCATGTATACCTGAACGCATAGCATCCTTTTGAATGCTCTCATAATCATGCCAGTCCTTCCTTTTCAGGCCATCAGTCCGGGTAAAGAGCTGTCCATCTCCCAGCCCCAAAGGAAGTGTCTGTGAAAACAGTAAATAAACAAACAAGTAAATATATACATACATATGTGGTTCACGTTATTACAGAGGAACCCTCATAATATGGCAGTAGTGAACAAAACATCCAGTTTATTCAATGCAAATATTGAAACTTTACAGTGGTAAATGAAGCTATTTTTCTAAGTACTGTGAGAAAATAGTGAATTTAGTTCTTGACAAGCAATTAATTGAAGTGTATCAAACAACTTGTGCTTAACATTTCTCTTTTCAGCAGAGTTCTGATATGACTGCTTGGCAAGAAGCTCATGGAGATTAAACAGAACACAAACTGAATAGGTTTCGAAAACGTCTTATCCTTCTGCATATGAAGGACTTTGATTTTTTCCTTAAACTATCACTTGTTCAAACTTGGATTTATAGTTACTCTGCACTTTAAAATGCTCCCCTTTAATTTTTTTGTAGGTTTGCCGCTACCAAGTTATTGCTATTGACACAATGTCAAAAGACTGCATCAAAGGCACAGAGCAAAGAGACTCTCAAAGCACTTTCAAATCCTGTAGATCTTCACAATAAGTGATAAGGGGAAAAATACCCCAAACCACACCACTCCCCACCCCCACAGAATACGCAGAACAGAAACTCCCATACAATGTGCAGTTGGTAAGCTGACTTCCCCTTTCCAAACTCCAGATTCCTGGGTAAAGCTAAGAACTGCTTTTTGCTTCTAAGCAAGACTATCTTCCCAGAGCTTTTTTTTTTTTCCTCCCTCTTGATTCTTTTTGCCAAAAGCTAGTATTTCTAGTATTTTTATGAAAATTAAGACTCAAAATGTAGCATTAGGAGTACATGAAATGTAGATCCACAGGAAGCAGTTCAAATAAAGTTAACCTTTTTCTAAATGCTTAACTTAAAAAAAATATGTAGTAAAAGAAATGGACAAAATTTTGACAAGTAAAGAAGATGATCTACTGTATCTGTGCTGAGGAAAGGGAGGAAATGATTCATTGCTGCAGAGGAATAACATGAAAACTCTGCTCTGCTAATTACAGGTTTAAATCAGTAAGCTGTCCAGCACAAAAGGCATATATATAATGCATGCTAGAAATGTTACCAAAGTTATGAGAATACACACTCTAAAAGCAGTTCCAGGGATGCAACATCTGATCAGCCTTCTACTAGGAAATACTGAAAGCCTCACAAAAATGCCAATGTAACACTGATGCTTTGCACTTCATGTATGAAGTTTGTAAACCCAGTGAACAGCGGACTCACCCACATTCCCTTACTGTTTTTACACTACTGGCTGCACAAAACTGGGTGACACTCACTGGCTCCAAGTGAAATTGTCCCAGCATGCTTAGTTAGGGTCTCTTTTTTCTAGGACAGACAAATATTTGCCAGGCTACATGATGCACATCTGACTGCTAAGCCATCCTTAAAACTGGGGCTCAAAGGCTTTTGGATTTGTAAGCAAGAAGTGAGGAATGCCAGGCATGACTGGTTACCTTCAAGCAAAGGATGCTAGAAATCCTGGCTGACAAAGATTCATGCTGAAAATATCTGCTTTGGAACAGCTGAGAATGGTGGATTTTAGGGCAAAGTGTCGTGAGCTCAGTGCTCTTCAATAAACCCCTGAGATACTGAGAAAAATCCATCACACTCTGCTAGCATGGCCTATGTTTCTAAGTCTTAGTATTAAAGGTAACTTAAGTTACATAATGCCAAAATGCAATCTAGTTTGTTTATTCTTCTATTACCACTTTTGCAGACATATTCCAAGAAAACACTGTTGTCATATTTCAATAAGATAAAAGTCAGAGGTTCACATGTGGAAGAACTGAAGAACTTAATACATCCTGATAAAAATATTTCAGGTTATCAAAATATCTAACCTTTCATGTCATTAAAATGAACTCATTAATTTCAATAATTCTTGAGTTCAAACAAGGCTAATGTTCTAATAACAATATTAAATTGTTTGGGTTTTATTTCTGACCTACACAACGTCAGAAGCATAAGGTAGAACATAGGCTCCAACACCATTAATCATGATTCTTAAGCACAAATTCCTAAAATAATCTACTCTGAAGCAGTAACTGGTTTTTAAAAGTCAGGTCCAGACAGATTCATTTCAATTAAATTTGTACCCTTGTCAGTATGGGTACAGCTGGTGTGAATCACTTGGCTCCACAAATGCAAGACTATTGAAACTATCAAAAGCAGGATAAACTTTACTTTTGTTACCCTTTATTCCTCTGCTGGCTTCTTTCCCTAAAAGTAGTTATTTAAATGCCAAGTATGCATGACACTGAAAGAAAGCTGAGTAGTAGAGTCTACAGCTGGTTTCCTGCTGTCTATTTGCATTTTGATGCCACTACTCTTAAAAAATATTAATTACATGTAGTTACTTTACCTGATAGCATTTACAAGTCTAATGTACCAGGAAACTCTCTTGCAAGCATAATATAGCTAAATAAATATATCCACTAAAATTAATCTAGCAAAAGGATAAATATAAATCCAAATATCATATAATACACAAAAAACTAATAGAAGTCTTGCTGTGGCTCATATTTTGGAAGGGTAATATTGCCCTAAGAGGAAACAGGAAACAAAACAGTGTTGGTGCCATTAGAAGTCGCTGTTTAACAACCGAGAGTATTGTTTGGATTGCTGGGATTTCTTTTTAATAAATCCCTTAACTCCCTCATATCATACCATGGTGATTTTTCAGCTCTAACAGCCTTTCAGTGTAAGGGGAATTCAATAGAACGCTCTCACACTTTGTAAGACCAGCATTCAGACACCACCTCAATGCTGACTGAACACTGTGACCCCTACAGGGACTGGACTTCATGAAATTCCCTGTGTGTACACACTAATTTCACCTCAGCAGTGAGCATGAAACAGGGCTTAGAAAGGGATGACAAGTTGCACAGCCAAATTCTCTGGGAAGAGCAAGAGTTTTGCAGTGCAAGTTCTTTAGCTCTAAAGAAATCTGAACTGCCTTCAGACCCTCAACTAAATATCTCCCTTGTCAGCAACTGAAGGATTTTTTTTCAAGTTGCTATATTGTTTAACAAAATACAAAAGCACTGGAGAAAATGGGTTTCTCCATTTCACTTCTGCCTAAGGGTAAACAAATTGCATTTTGAAAGACCTTAAAACACAGTTTCTGGAATGTTTTAAAACTGCTAAAAGGCTCCATTGTAAAACTCTAAGTATGCTCATATGCCTCTTTTATCCAGATGATAATGACTGGAAGAGCTCCCATTTCGAAAGCTTTTCTAGCTGTTGAAGAAGGAAAAGAAAAAAAAAGGAAAAATAATGTAGTATTCTTATTCTAGCATTCGTCTTCTCCCTACATACTTTTCTTTCTCAATTCTCCATCTTTTTTGCTGCCTTGACAATTTAAACTATTTTGCATCAAGCTAGAAGCAGCTCTGATTTAGTTATACACACGCTGACTGTCTGGTGTGATGGCTGGATAATAACAACAACCAAGTGTTGCCACTTGTAAGTACATACAAGAAAGCCCATACAACTCTACATACATCCCATCTCAGGAAAAACAGTTCTGAGTAGGTGCATAAGACATCACAAGATGGAGTGTGCTAATGAATCTGGATTCTGAATTTCTGCTCTACACATATTTAACCATAAACTGATGGACTCAAGTGAAATAAAATTAACCACAACGCGTAAGTACAAATGCTAAAGAAGGCAACAAAAGAAATTCTTCATTTTAGGGGTAATGTATAAACAGTCAGACCAAAAATTATTACATTTGTGCTATAAAATGCATCATGAATTCAGCACAAAAATGGGTTTAGGTGTTTAAATAAATAACCAAATAAGGTTGGGTTCCAACCCATAAAAGAAAAATTTATCAAGAATTATTAATCTCTGTCTAAGCAAATTATTGAACCATACATTATAGGAGACATGGTATTATGGAAATACACATTTGCTATTTTTGTATCCTGGGTTTTTGTGTCCTTAAATAGCAGCAACACTCCACAAACAGTGTGAAGTGTTAGTTCTCCATGTGCCTGTAACTCAGAGCAACAATAATCTTCTGGTATATGTAAGGGCCTTAGAAATGGAAAGTATGACTTCAGAACATTATGGGTCCCTCCAATATATGAAGTAAGGCTTCCTTCTGGTGGAAACCAAGATATGAGAAAGGAGAAGATTCAGGCACATCTGCCCCTGCTTGCCCCCACTACCTCAACCTAACACAAAAGCAAAGCTTACATGTATTCTTTACTGACATATCAATACATATGGGTGAAAAACCAGCTCAGCTGAGTAGCTGAAATATACTCAGAGTTTTTTCCCCTCCAAAACATTTCTGTAAGTCAGCCACAAATAGTGCAGTCTGCCTCTACAGCCCTTAGCCCCTTGAACTCACGAGCTATTTTCATCATTGCAGAACTATTATAATGGCAAATATCCCAGTGCATACAAATTGTTGGCTTTTGACTGACTGTCAAAAAAATCCTACAACAATTTATCATCCAACCATTTGTTACATGTAGTATGCACCTTTGAGTTACACATTTCTAAGTGTTTCAGTTGAATAGGGATTACCCACCTACAGGAACATTACTTACAGCATCTGCCTTACTATTTCATTTTCACATTAACCTCAAATCTTTTGGGATGCAAGACTGCTACAATACTACATAAACTCAGAAGACTCTTCTCCTCCAGAGAAGGCTCAACATCTGGTTCAATTACAGAGAATATGATAAGCACAAAAAATAGCTCAATTACCAAAAACTCACTCACAGACTATTAGATCCCTCAGAGAGGAAAAAAAAAGCTTCTCTACTTTGACATTTGAAAGCTTGAACTAAGAAACAAGTGCCTTCATTGAATAATTCATTTATTTTTAATTTCACTCTGTGGAGGCAGACAATTAGAGGGGACTCAGGCAAGGGAAGAGGATATATCAATGGAAACACACCTTTAAAAAAAAAATAGATATAATTACAGAAATTACAGATTCACTTTGAGCCTGAAGATTTGCTCACTGGCTCTAGGGATGTTTTGCTAAACACCAATATATAACTGAATGCTGCCCTAACAAAACAACATGATGATCAGCATAACCACTTCCAATTGTTTAATGAATTCTAGGAAATAATCTTATTTAGACATAAGCACTTGTTCACACTCAGGAAAAGATACACACAGGAAATAAAGGCAGTGAAGAAGTACTGAGCTTAGACACTTGGGGATATTTCAAGAGAAGCATAAAAATAACCACTGTTTGATTCCTCTTTGTTCTTGGAATAAAAGCTTCTGTATAGTGTTTGTAAACAGTGCTGTGTAAAACACATAATTCACTACTTTTTTTGTATCCTTCTAATACAGATCATTCTCAGGACTCTAGGCTCTGACCAACTACTCTGATCAAAAAAGAGAATAACAAAAGAATCAGAACTCACTGAGAAATTAAATTCACTCCTTTATCAAAATAAAATTAAGGATAACTTTCTAAAGAACGGTGTCACTGGATATACAACCATATGTTCATTATAAATCTGTTGCAAAATCACAATATGTTCATTTACCAAATTTCTGTTCTGGTATTATCAAAAGTATACGAAGACAGACATTCCCATGAAGCTTCCTCCCCAGTAGCTGGAAGAGTCATGAAAACTATTAATTTTAAAAGAGTTCCCCTTTTTCTGATTATGGTACATTTTAGCACAAGACCATCAAAATGAAAGCACTATGGCAGCCAAATCGGAAGTCAAGTGGTCAAGCAAAATCCATCTGGTACAGTGACTGGGTGAGGATATTAGAGATAAAAACCAAAATATTATTTCCCCTAAGGATGTGCGTGATGTAAGGCAGCCTGATCTATGGAAAAGGTATAAAACCCAAGCATCACACTACCTCATCCCTACACGTTTGTGCTTAAGCTCTGAACACTGTGTTGCTCTCCTTTCCTGTATCTCTTCAGTGTTAGAGTAAAAAGTAAAAAACGCCGCACACCTGAACTGAGATCTGCGAATAAGCACCACGCACAGTGAACAGGTACAATACAGCCCTTAAGTGCCTGTGAAGCTCCCATTAGCATAAAATGAAAGTATCACACGTAGCAATTTGGATCTACCATGAATCCTTCCTAAAGATAGCAGGAGCAGGTATTGCATGGCCTAAAAATATCAGCTGACAGTTTTGAAGCCTCAGGCTACGTGTTTCCTGCCAGGATCCTTGTCTGGGTTCTGTCCCTCTAGGTGGGGAGCAGTGGCTGCAGTACATGCAGTGGCAGGCTTTGGGGTGGGCGGCTGCCCTGCACAAGGGGGCACCCACCTCTCCCTGCCATCCACAGACAGCTCCCATCGGTCCTGCACGCCTGCTGGGCACCTGCTGCCTGCCAAAATCACTGCCCATCGGAAAGGCACGGATGATGAAGCAAAGGTTGGTCAGTAAAACGTAGAGAACTACTATTTGCTATCAGAGAAGGTCGTAAAGGCTCTAAATCTAGAATCTTAAAAAGAATGAAAAAAATCAAAATACATTGAGATATAATTACTGCCTTTTATTTTTATTTTTACTCCATTTTTACATATTTTTTAAACATTTTAAAAACTGTGAATCTGAATTGTTTTCCAAATCCTTGGCTTGGAGCCATATAATAGAGACTTTAGGACATGATGAATTTCTTCACGAGCTCAGATTTCCTGTGCCACTTATTTGTTATGCCACAGCAAATAAGGGTTCATTGCACTGACATTTACATTAGTAGAAATAATTAGACCAGCATATCAAAAAAAGGGCAACACTTGATTTAGCCTGCGACATCTGAATGACTCAAGGTTATTTCATTTGTGAAACACTTATATCAGATTTTTTGTGCTTGTAGATTCTAGAATATCATGGACAACCCAGTAGCATCATGCCATCAATTCCAAATCAAAGCTGTTAATAATGTTATTTAGAAAATGCCAAGCTCCCCAAGTATTTCATTAAAGAGACTTTTACAGACAGGTATAAAAAGCTGTTATTGCTGCACTATGGTTATATATTTCAGGTCACAAAACTGCAGCAAAAAAATTGTGTTAAAACATGAGCGTGGAATTCCACAGGAGTTTGGACTCCACACCTGTTGAATGTGAAACATCATGAATTGCCAAAGGTGACCTACAAAGCCTGGCAGTGAGCCTTGGCTTCCCAAATGACACAGTTTGAACTGGCTGTAGGATAGGAGATAGACTCTAGACTTAAGGGATAATAAAGAAAAAATAAAATAATAATAATAATAAAAAAAATGTTCCTCAGACCAAGCAACTTCCATGTCTTTCTTCCTGCTGACCTAAGCTGCTGATGGCTCAATAACCAAAACACTTAAACCCACCTTTTCTTGTTTTATTTTCACTCGTCTCATTTCCAATTTGAGGAAAAGAAAGCAAATTCAAGTAACATGAGTGTCTGATGGACCTAAATGAACCATGCTGACCATGCTGACCATGTGCTGCTTCTCCAGGTCTTCTTTTTCAACTGAAGATTACTTTGACAGCACAACAGGGTCAGCTTGCAGAAGAGTCTGCATCCATATTTGACTATTCATTTTCAGAAGTTTAAAAGTCATACCTGAAATTGTGTTCATGCTACATTTTTTTTAATAACTAACTTTTTCAAAAATTATTTTTAACATCAAAAGATCTGAAAGGGATTTGAAGAAGCTCAGCAGGATTTTTCCCAGTATTGGTTGGTTTTGAACCATTCTGATAAACAATACAGACAATGGCTTTGAGTGACTCCTGGAAGAGTTTATTATATGCTAGGTTTCTGGGGTGTTCAACCATATGCAACACGGATACAGAAAATTTTAAGTATGTTCTTTTATATAAACAGCCTTCTTCTTAAAAAACCAAAACAAAACTGAAAATCAACAAAACACCAAATCCTGAAAATCAAAACAGAACTCTGTGTTCACGGAAAGAACCAGATTGTTACTAATTTTGTAATTTCTGAAAGGCTGAATAACAAAGATATGATAGTACTTTTTGTTAATAGACTCTTCATATACATATTTTTCCTGAAGTTTAGAAAAAATGTCTTTAAATTTTTACTATGCTAAGAGTCATGCTGTTTTGCATCAGCTACAGCACTAACTTAACACAAAAAGTGCTTTTGCAGGATTCAAGTGTCAGGTGTTTTAAGCAGGAATACATTTCTTGATTTATCTGTTCAGTGGTGATTAAAAATCTTATTTCCTTATGATAACTTCTGAAGTAATTTGCCTTTGCATTTCTCTTACTAGAAGCACATGCTCTCTTAGGAAACAGATTTTTTAGGAACAGTAAAGAACGTTCACTACGGTTAGGTTATTCCTAATGAGTAAAATTCAACTTATGTGTTGCTTCATGGGGTAAAAAGAATAATTTCAGAAGCACCTTCTATTTTTTTTTCTCTTCTGGTTCACGTCTTATAAAAGTACAAGTTACTTCATGACTGCAACACTGTTCAAATCTCTGTGGTACAACTGATAACAGCTTTGCAGCAAATCTGAAACCACTGATCCAGCAGACACAGTAATATTAGAAAAAAGATATCTATCAGTTATTATTGTTTTTCCTAAATAATCCAAGCTGATCAATATTTTCAATAGAAATGGCTATTTTTTTTTGTTTGTTTGTTTTTTCACATTCTATTGTAATAGAAACATTGTAAGAGAAAGGTCAGATGCAGAAACTAACCTGAGCCAAATCTGCTACCTGGAACGTTTTAGCACTACTTAAAAATTTGCTACAAAATATCAGTTTCTGTAGCAATGAGATAGCATATTCTATATTTTTGACTACATGTAGAACTTAATTTGACCCCTCCAAATATTTGTAGAAGCTAATAGTATTCTAAGAGTAAATTTTTTAATTGTTCAAAAAGAAAAATTATAGATTTTTTAACAACTATTTTAATGAGCTTTAAATTATAATCTCTACAGTTACATCACCATACAATGAAACAGTTCTGCATACAGGTGAAATACAGCGACTTTTTATTTTATGTAGTTGTCTGAATATTTTTAGAAATAGCAGAAGGAAAATACTGATTTGTTTGAATAGTATTTTTAAAGTTTCTTGCTGATCTATGCCACAACAAAATTCATGTTCCATAGGCACCTATTTGCATATGAGTATTTGTAGTATACTCAAGCTTTTGGCTTTAACAACCAATTTTTTAATTTGCAGTTTATGTTGCACTGGATTTAAGAGAAAAACCCAATGTTTAGTTAACTAAAGTAATGAACCCATGTTGGAAGAGTATTATCATCTTGCACTTTAAGGAAGACCTTAAACTAATCTGCCCAAATGAGAGACAAAACTCTTATCAGCAGGCTTCTGATGCTGCAGCATACACATTATTACTTGATCCCTCAGAATTCTTTTCTTACGTGGGCACTGGATGGTAATTTCCATTGTCTAAGATATTTTCAAACAAACTCCTCAGGCTGCTGCAGAAAACAAGCCGATTAAACATGACTGACAGGTTTACATTCTTGTTCAGTCATCTTAAGACAATACGAGGCTGATAAGGAGACCTCTTGCAAGGTCTTTGGAAGCATGACAATTTCTGTGCTTTGCGTGAACTCAATGCAGATTTACTGAGACCAAAGACAGTCTTCCTAGTGCTCCCAGCGTGACGAAGTTTGCAGCTAAAGGAACTAAAATTTTTGGGGGTTGTACATGTTCACAGATAATCATGGAAGTCTGAGACTCGTCTACTTGAAACATTTCCTAAGCTCTGAGCTAAAGACATTGTGTCACTTCCCTGTGTAAAGTCAGATTGCATTTATACTGCATTTTTTTTCAGTCTGCATCGTATCTTTTTTTACTACTATTAATACTTCTTAGTTTTGGGGGATTTTAATTTTATTTTTTGTTTAGGTCTCATCATGCTTTCTCAATTTGACTTATCTCCATGCTTGTTTCATACTCAGTCCCCCAGTCATTTCCTTTCTTGTAAGAGTTTTTAAGTCAAGCTGTTCCCACGCTTATACCTTTTTATAGGTAACTCTAAAAATTAAGTAAATTGAGGGAGATTTCACAAAATAGCACTGTTTAATATACTTCTTTCAAGTGAGAAAAAGTTTTTCACTCTTACTTTCCAGCAATGGAACAACAAAAAAATGATATAAGAATTATCTTAACATATTAAACAAGATTAGATTTGGCTCCCCTGTAAATGAATCCAGTTAATTGCAAGAACAGGTAAATTAATACTGAAGCACCATAATCCTTAGGTATTATGTCAGTTCCTGCTGCTGTCCACTTTAATTGAAACACCAAAATAAATTCACTACTACAGAAAATTTAAAGGATTTTTTGTGTGAAGTTCAACAATCAGTCACAGAACCATAAAAACATATCTGGAAGTTCCTTTGAGAAATAATCTTACCCCACCTCAAATCTGGACTGGGTATGCCTAAATCCTTGCAGATTTCCGATAGCAGAGATTGCACAAGCACTTAAGGCAATTTCCTTCAATACTTCATTATTCTTGCAATTAGGAAATTTCCCCTTTCATCTAACCTGCGTTTCTTGTCATAATTTAAGCCTTTCATTTCTTTGTTCTTTTCACCAGGGACAGGAATAACATATTTCCTTTCCAGCAGCTACATTTTCACGCACATGAAAATTATTCTCTCTTCGAGATTAAATGTTCTTATTTTTTCAACTTCTTCTTAGCTCTTGTTGCTGACCCTGAAATATATGAAACTTTGAGAACAGTATTACTTTGTTAGTAATTGGATAAGGCTAAGAATAGCAAGTATAAAATGCTTATTAAAAACCCCCAAACAAATCAACAAGAAACATGATTATTAAATGGACAAAGAACTAAGACAAGCACCAGGAGGCTACATTTCCTAAAAATAAGCAAGATTAAGTTGTTTACTGTAACATGCTTTTTCCCTGTCTGAGAATAAAATACCCATGTTGTGCTTCATGAATACTTCATACTTCCAATCCAACCTGACACTATTTTATGAAGCACCAGTGAATTCTCTTAATTAAAGTGGACAAATGACTGAAATGTTTAGAAATAATTAAGGTAGTCAAAATTAAATTATGTTATAAACCTAAAAAGACACTGAAGCTCAATAGGATTCATATACTTAAAATTACCAAAGTACTACCAATTATGATCAAACATGTCTTGTACTTCTGGTTGTGCCTGAATCAATGCTGACTCTTCCCCTAGCAGTGAGAGCATATTTAAAGAATTCACATATGCAAAGAAATTCATCCCCATGTGGGAAAATAAGAACAGGAGTGGAAGCAGAGAAGACTTATGAGGGGTTCAAATTCAAACAATGACCTCATTTTTTTCTCTGAACCTAAAATTTTGATATTGGACAAACTGATGATCTCCTCTGTCAAATGCCATTTAAGATGACCTTTCTTTTTTATGCCAATAGTTTTCAATCACAAAACCAATCACAGTATATTTCACTAAAAGGAGTACTGTGATTAGTTAAATCTAATTTTATCAACAGCCAGAATGTGAATAGCATATTAAAGTAAGGTGAACAGCTTTGATTGATACACTGAGTTTTAATTTCTAATTCCTCGTCTCCCACTCTTTTGGTAGGAAATGAAGGTTACACATCATTGAGCAGGGTAAGCTACTGTAACTCAAATGTAGCTTCAAAGATTTGACCTTCAATTTTTCTCACAGTTTTTTTTTCCCCCCTGTAGTATATAGACACCAAATTGATAGGTCTTGAGCTACGAGCAAAGTTTTTAAACATAAAATCTATTTTTAAAAAAACCCACAACTGCAAACAAAGATAAGCATTAAAATTAATTATCATAGTTCTTTGGGAAGAAGAATCTATATACACCTTTGCTATGGACTATTTTTATATATTTTGGAAAAGTCTTCCTTAAAATGGAAAATAATAATTCTTTTCCAACGTGAGTTCACTTCCTGAGTTAATTAAGACCTTCAGTTTTCTAAGAACTAGGACCTATCCCATATCCAAAGCTAGGTATTCAAATTTGTATTTCTATAAATTAACACAGTCTAATCTTCATCGGTACCTACAGCTCCTACAGATGTTACCTTTTAAGTTTGAAAATGCTAATGTTAATTACTATATCTAAACGTCTTGTACTTCAGACCATCCTGTGGCATTGCACTGAGGAGTTCATGCAAAGTCTGTGCTCAAGAGCCATGAAATGCTGCAAAACCATGGCAGCCAGAGAAATGTTCCTGCACTTCCCACAGCTCTCAGCCCTGAGAACAGGTGCAGCAAGGTGTGACAGACCCTTGCGATGACCCCCTGTCTGAGGGTGGCTTTCCAGCAAACTCCAGGCAGCAGAGCCTCCTGCAGCCTCCTGCTGGGTCCCAGCTGCGGTGCCGGTTAACCCCGGCCCTGCGGAAGCTTTCATCCCAGCAGGCTCACGTCTGCCTGCAGGCTGCCTTTCACCAGGCCTGCCTGAGAGCTTTGGAGAGTCTCCCTTCTGCCTCCTTGCAAAGTCTCTATGCATAAACATAAAACACTCTTATTCCCTTCACACTACCTTGGCTGAACTCAGTGTCCTTATGTTCCCCAACAGATCTGATATCCAGCTATGCTTCAGTGGCTCTAAGGCAAACTCCAGGGCTCCCTAAAAGACCAATTCTCTCTACAAGCAGGGCCATTATTACCATGTAGATACCAAGAAAAAGTGATATTATCACAGCTACCGCCACGAAGTAGCTGTTCTTTAAAAACTGACTTTTTACTGATGACTGTTACAATTGCAGGGATTAATATTATTAGTCCCCCTCTTCTTTTAGTTGGGTATTTCAATACCCAAAAAAATCTGAACTTTAAAATTTCTCAGATCTGGGGAGGAGTCAGAAAGGAAACCCATTAAATTATCAGTTTAATATATATTAGAATCCATGGAGACATTATATTTCACTTTTCATCTGTGAATATTAAACATTAATGAGGTTTGAGGTACAGAGATATTAAAGTGAAACATCAGAGAGCTATGACTTAGCTCGCATACAGTGAAAGAAAGTTCACAAGGGAAGCTAATAAAGGTCAAAACCACAGAACCACCATAAACCAGAACACACAATGGAAGAAAAAGGGTAATTCAAGCACACCTGATTTTAAAGGGGCTATTAAGAACTGTACACACATTTTCACAAGCAGAATTTTCATGTAAAACATGAAGATATGGGAAGTAATTAAATACATTCTATCTACAGTCCAATTCATGTATGATATTCAAACTGAGAGATGACAAATTTTTTTTGAATGACTTGAAAACAACTTGTAGAGGAAGATGCCTGACCTTAAACTGAAGAATTCATAAGCACAAACGAAATCATAGTAATAGCTGCACCCAGATCTCCCTTGTTCCTCCCATGCCTCGTGTTCTGGAAACTTCAATGTCTACAGATATAAACATAGTAAGACAAAAACCCAAGCACACAGGGATTACACAGAAAGTTTAAGTAATATGCCCTGATAGCATGACAGCACACACAAAACACAAGGAAAGAAGTATCTAAGAATAAACAGGAAAGCAAAAGATCATAGGTCAACCAAATGACAGCTTATTTTTTGTACATTTATACATGTATAAATGTAGAAGATAAATATATGTATATTTATCTTTCTTCCTCTATCATTTATTCATACACACAACCCCTGCCTACAGGTATAAAAGCAGATATCCTTTCCTCCACCCCGAATACAAAAACTTCTAGTTACAAAATAAAAAACAACCGGGGCAATATTTACAGGCATAGTGTAGCACATTTGACAGAAATATAGTGAGGCAAAATTCAACACTAGATGTTCCAAAGACAAAAAACAAAACTGAAAGCCAAGATCTCTTAACTTTATACAGCAACTAGAACTGTTTTTCCAGGTTGTATTCAAGGATGTAACTCTGTAAAATTAGTTACAAGCATGTGATGCCTAGCACAGCACATTCTGAAGGTTATCAATAGTATCAATTTAACTGAAAATTTTCACTTCTAAATGTTCTACTATCACTCTGATAGACGTCTTTTCTATTATGTCTCTGATGTACAGTGTCTTGGCACACATACCATACAATAAAATATGAACAGCTCAATAGTAATTTATAAAATATCTCAGAATGATATTTAGAGATAGATACATAATAAGGTCTTTTAATTATATTACAGCATCTATCACTGTATTCACAGTCAGAAATATATGTACCTTCAAAAGATATCAGTATCTATACCATTAGATCTTAGATAAAGCCATTTGAAGAAGCCCATCACTTACGTAGAGTTGATCAGGTCACCATGAACCCTAGATGAAACAAAGCTCTGACAGAATTTTCCTCCAAGTAATTTTCTGAGCTGCAAAATCTGAGCCCCCAGAAACACCTGTGCACAGTAAAGTGCCTCCCTGAGTTTAGACTGGTGAAGCCTGTAAAACCTCTTATCACAGGTGAATTATCAAACCCAGTCAGGGTGAAGGAGAAGGAATAAATTGAAATTGTGCTCTTAACTGTGCTCAGTATGAACTGTGTTAACAGAAAGAAAACAAAAGGATTTAGTTCTGTCACTAAATTAAACACCATCACCTCTGCATTCATACTAGGTGCAAATCTACTGAAGAGAAGATTTCTTTTTAAACAGAATTTCACAGTGTAAGCAAATCTTATTAAGCTTTTACCATGGACAAACTGTCAGCAGTATTATCAAGAACAGTCACAATTAAAGTTTTATTGTAGATACTTCACTAGGACAGTGTCTAACATCCCTAGCTAAGGATCATAAGCCTACAGTGCTCAGCAGCAAAACCTAGTTTTTGCCCAAATGTGTTTACAATTAAAGCAAATGAGGACAGAAATACAGGCAATGAGACAATATTATTCAGCATGGAAAACTATGTTTTCAGTGCACTATGAACCTAACTAGTGCTAAATTTAAGAATCAGTCATCACAAAAAGGATTTCCTTTTTAATTAAGGAGCAGTTACATTATTTCATAGAAGTTTACCTTGTGCTCCTCTGAGGCAACACAAAAGGAAGATCAGGGTTTAGACGGAGATCCACGGACTAATGAGAATTGGTATTTGAAGACCTAATGAAAGAGCTGGGGTAATCTCCAAACCACTTGGGGATTAAAATCAAGAAGAGAATGTTTAATGTTTTATATTAGGGACAACAGTGAGACATAGTCAAGATAGTAGTCTTTTCCTTGTTCTTTGTCAGTTCTAAGGAGAAAGAGAACACAGGAATTGGGATGCTAGTGCTTGAACAAGTACTCAGCTCTATGGATCAATAGAAGAGGTTGCATGTCCCTGAAAATATGGGGAAAAAATCTTAAGTTTTCAATTTGTCTCAAAACAAGATACCATACACTATCCTTAAATCAGAAATAACTCTTTAGTTGCTGATTTTTCTTATAATTTGTCTGGAAATTTTTTAAGACACAATTTTCTTCATACAAATCATTAAGCATGCAGTTTATACAGTCAACCAGACCCCGCGGATTCCTGCCCCCCCAGTACCTCTTTATCTCACTCATATGGACATGGCCCTGATGACAAAGGTGATGACACCAAACTACACTGTCAGTAAAGGCCTCACGTCGTCATGTATGTGCATGATAGAACCCCTTGTCAGGTCTGTATTTCACTGATTGCCTGTATCGAGAACATACTGCACATGTAAACCCAACAGAAAGTGCATCTCTTGGGCACTGCAAAATCTTCCCCATGACATGTCCTGACTCGGAGAAGTTCTCTATCATAGACCTTTCGGAATATAAACATGCTCCAGTCGTTCGCCTGCCTCACAATTTCATCTGCATAAGCTGCTCCGTATTCACTACCATTCAGTACTGATTAAGGCAGTACTTGTCATTCATCTACACTCAGGTATTCGTCTGTCAGATTGCCTGCATTCAGTACCACACATAAATAATTTAAGAACAGTTTCTTTTAATGTTTCTGCCACCCAATTCCAGTTCAACACACAATTCTCACTAAGAGTGAAAATAGTTCTCCTTAAACTGACCTGAAGAGGAAGCAAGAGCTTTAGGAGAAGATATAACCTAGTCCTTCTCATACCACAGGCAGCAAAACCCCTTTCAGTTACTGTTAAGTTTCTTCTGAGATGAAAAATAACCTCTATCTAATATCAGTCTCTGTAGCAAGTGCAACTTAAGCAATTCATTCAATAAAAAATTCAAATCAAGCAATTCATTCAACTCAAGACTCATTCAATTTCTTCAGCAACTGTCTATAACTTGTTTTTCATCCGATTATGTTTTCTACATCTCTTTAAAGGATGGAATCATCTTTTGATCGATCGCCAGGTTCCTGTAGCTAATGCACATGTGGAAAGGGAAAACTCACAGCAGAAAAATCTTCTGGAAGAATTTAATTTGAATTTTTATTTATGTATAGTTTTATCTTTTTCAATGAATTTATATTATCTGAAAAGTTGTGGCTCTCAAAACAGAAATCAGACAACCGTAACGTGATCGCTATGAATGCTATATTGAAATAATATTCACAAACACTGTATCTTAGTTACTAAGGTGTAACTTGGTGGCAATAACCACATTACAGTCATCTTTAAATGTTTCACAGTTAGAATGAATTGATATATTAGGAAACTGCACTATGTAAGGTACTTTTAATACTGAATAATGCTGTCAGACTGCCACATCCTCCCCTGTAGGGTCTTGTCAGGGAGACCCAGACCATACCCAAGTGACCGCCGTGGCCAAACCAGGTCCATCCATGGGCCTGGGGCCAGTCCCCAACCCACAGGCAGCCTGCTCATCCCTGTGTTCCTGCCTGGCCATCCAGGCTGCATCTTACCCTGGCTCTCCTCACCAGGCCTGATCCTGGCCATCACAGCTGTGTGCTGGTGGCCTGGCTTGCCACCAGGACCCTAAAGAGCGGCCCGAGGCTATGAGTGGGCACCTGCTGCTCCTGGCCAGTCCTACACCAACAATATTACTTGCTTTCCCAAGTTCAAAAGGCCTGAGAGTACCTTTAAAAACACATAACTCACCAGAAAGCTCGAGGTACATTATCCAGAAATACAAATCACTAAGTGGGTTGTTATATAATGGTAATTAATACTTAGCGTAATAATGACTGAATAAATTAATCATTACATAATGTGATGTAAAGTCAGCTAAAAAGTTAACAGCTGTGGCCACCCAACCACCACCACAGGATCACCCTGGTGACTGGAAACTAAAGAAGGTCACAAGCTCTCTCCAGAAAGCTGTTCTTGAGGCCCGGGAGCCATCCATCCACACGGGGCTCTGCGGGATAAACCCGACGCCCAGCAGGGCCCAGAGCAGACCATCTGCTCAAGTGGCTTGTTCAGCATCACCTCAGGAATGCGCTAAGCCTGGGCTCAACTAAATCAGGGGAACAACAGATGGAGGTCACTTTTCTGTGGCTTGTGAGGCACCCGAGTTTACGGTGACCCAGAGGCTTCCTCAAAGCACCTCTGGTGAAACCACGCAGGCAGCTGACTTCTGGACCCAAAATGAGTCATTTACAAGAGAAACACCACACAGTTCAGGCCATAGTGCACTCAGTTAAATTAATGTACCTGAAAAGAAGTGCCATAAACAGCAGTCTTCCTTTGAGGAAAATACAAGGCTACAGTCAAGCAGTACTAAGTACTAAAAAGCAAAAGAAAGATCAGACATCATGGAAAATGCTTGCCATTACACTTCTCAGTCATAAAAAAGGGGAAAAAAGGTAAAAATAGAATCAATAAGGGAAGGGAAAATCATGAAGAAAAATCATTTGCACCACATATAAGTCTGAAAATCAGTACTGAAAAAAATCCTGTCATCTATCAGAAAGGTCTAGATAACAGAGATATTAATAAATGAGGCACTATATGAAAGCACTGATAAATGATGTAATTTGTTGCTTTTAAAAGGGTAATAGTCTGCCAGAGTGGATTGCAGATAATGAAAGGTGACGGGCTATATCTGCACTAACACTTTTAAAAGTGCTTCGGAGTACTTTTGGGCAAAGGAACATGGCTTTTTCTAACAGAGAACCATTAGAACAATCCCTGTCATGCTTTTGTCCCTTACCAACTAGCCCACACACATTTCTGCAGTTATTATATCTTAATTATCAATTCACATCCAGTGTTTTTCATCCAGATGTCTTGTTTTGGAAACCAGGAGCTGCACAGTTAGGATGCTGGCCACTCTGTGACAGTTCGTCACCATTCATGGAAGTGTCAATAATATGGGGTATTATATGCAAGAAAAGCACTGCTTGGACAAAATGTTAATGCAAACCAGCCAAACATCAGCTGTCAAATTGAATCATCCAGTTTCTCTGTTCCAATATTTACATGTTAGAAAAAACCTAAAAAAATAGAAAATTACTAAAACTCTTTCATATCTGCAAAATACAGTAAACTGACTTAATGAAAAAAATTATAAATACATTAGCTGTAAGTCTCCTAAATTTCATTTTTAATCTCAGTAATATCAAACCCTCAAAATGTCTGCTGAAGTGACGATGCGCATTATTGCATTGTGAAGTAGCACACAAACAAATTTTCATTACTGCAGTTAGTTCACAAGGTTTGAATCATCAGTTGGCACATTTCAACTCTGGTACAGTAAATACACATAAGAGACAAGCAATGTTATCTAAAATGGTAAAAAGAATGAATTCTATAAAACGGTCTTTGCAGACATAGGAATAAAGCCTATGTTGTCTATCACTTATATATATAACTACGTAGCTTGGATACTTATTTACTGAAAGTAGAGAGAATTTAAAGTGCCAAAGGTGTTTCCTATACCTTCCTCTTACTTACAATATCCAATACGAGCACTACAAATGTCATATGACAACAATTTAATCACAAATACCTAAGTACTACAGCTACTATACAGTCAGAAATGTATGCAGACAGAAGAAAATCTTCATGGTTTCTAACTGATTCTTGATACCACCTTATTGTTTTCTGATTAATTCTCACAGCTTAGTGTAATAGATACATGTCTGTACACATCTGTATCAAAGTTGTGACCTTAATTTCACATTACAGTTGCCTTTGGAAAAATGTGACCTATGTTTCATGAACATATAAGCTGCGAGTAGCTGTCACAGGTAAGGTGTTGACAGGTAATTGGAATGCCTGTCACCTTCTTGGACGGCTTACACAAGTGTCAGTAGTGGTGAATGTCATCTCAACATAAGGACTTGACCCTCAAAAGAAGGTTTTGCTAAAGAGCATCTCTGAAGTGACGCTGAGTAGTGCGTGTCATAAGAATCAAGAAAAAGTTTATTAAAGTGAGCCCTTGATCTTTTTCTGCAAAGCCTATGTTCCTTATTTTATTTTATAGAAAAATAAAGCCATCTGCTCTAAAAAAATTCTGGAATTTTATTCCACTGAAAAAGTAAATGCATCTTTTTTCCTACAAAAGAAAATATGTTTTTGTTAATGTTTTAAATTCAATATAATACTTAAGCCAAACTCAGAAGATGTAGAAGTTTATCTTAAAATAATTTCATAGTTGCAATAAGAAAGCTTAAGTCTTCTCTTGACAACAGTAGTACTGGAACACAGGTACTGATGACTCATACACCCTTAAAGTTTTTCCATGTTTCCTTTGTGGCTCCTCTAAATAGCAAATTTCAATCAAGTTTCATAGCAAGCTCTCACAAAAACTTCAGCTGCACCCAAGGGATGAATGTTGCATCTGTGATACCATCCACACTCTTTCCTTATGCATTTGCTCCTACGATTTTTGAATCTATCCTTGTTCAACAAGCTGAAAAGGACTCTTTAGCTCACCAATCTCTCTTGAAACTAATTTCTGCAGGGTGAATGCTGTGCTTTCTGAGACTGAAAATATTTTTAAGTCCAGTTGCAAGAAATGCATTTTTTATTTTTAGAACAGTTGTCGACTTTTTTTTCCAGAGCAGACACATAATTAAAAAGAAAAACTAAGGAAAATTATGAGCAGAAACATAGGTATGGCATTTAGGCAGATATTATGAAATTTCAAATGCATCCAGAAAGAGAAATTCTGGTAGGCCAGAATGAAGCCTGATTAACAGCACTCAGAACTCTATTTTTTTTCTTATATGCTGAGTATCTAATAAACTCACATAACAGTGCTTGCTATCTTACACTGCAGAAAAGTACCCTACTCAAGGAACGTGACTAATCCAGAATGTGGAGCCCACAGCACAACAAAGTAGAGCCACTGACTCCATCTGTTCCCTAGAGCAGTACATTTTCTTTGCACAGATGGGGTGAGTGGGACTAAGGAAAGAGAGTTGAATTTCCAGCTGAACTTATGGAAACAGATTCCTTTTAAAAGAAGACGATGTTTTTTACTGACACCATATGTCATGTATTGATGCCATATATTGAAAAATAATAGGCAAAGTGTCCTCTCTGCCCAATCCAAATACTCAGCTTGAACTGTAGGGGTATTTTTTAAGTATCTTTCTCCAAGTGCTTTTGAAATTGGCTATTGCTATAAGGTTCCTCTGCTGTGCCAACACTGTTTGCTATCTATTGTATCCATGAATGGGTTAAACTTGGTGCCTGAGTGCTATCAAATGCTGAGAGAATGTGTGGATGAGTGACAATGGGGCAGAGATACATGGGAGACCCAAACCATGTATTTCAGAGCTGAAACATTCCAGTCAGCTTGTTTAAAGGAAAGATGTTGCACCAGAGTCCCAAGACTACAAGAGTGGCCAGAAACTCCAAGCAGAAACACCTAATGCTAATGGATTTTGAAACCATGCAGACCAACAGCCCTGTGACCACATGGTTTTAGGCCAGGCTGTAACATGTATGGACTTGTTTCAAAGGATGGATTTCAAATTGCCATGTATTATTGCTGCTTCCCTCACATGGCCTCTGGAGTTCTGGTCAGAGTCTGATTTTTATCACTTTTGTCCTTCCTCAAGTCAGGTTAAGTTTCACCTATGAGAGTATGTTTCTCTTACTCAAAATTGGACAACAATGTCACATCATACTGTGGAATCCTCTCTTTCCATTTGAATTAGAGTAAGAAGAACTTAGTTACTTTTCAGATGTGCCAACAAACTGAGTGAGTAATAGAGTGGGTTTGGAGCTTTTAAACAGGAGCCATGTAAATAGCTTAGCTGCTAATACCACTTTGGGCTGTCACAACCCTAATCATCAGATCTCATCCTCTCCACCTGCTCTTCCTCCAAATTGTCTTGAACACCTGAGTATCTAAAATTTATAGCAGCACAGGAATCCTTTGCAGGTATCAGGACAGCTAAACTTGTGCTCTCACTTTCACAGGATCTGGTAATATTTAAAGACAAAGAGCAGAATTCAGAGGACGTGCACTGTTACATGACAGTTATGATCAAAAGATTTATTTGACATGACCACTGTGTTTTTTCCTTAAAACACCTTTTTACTTTTAAAAAGTGCATTAATTATATAATAGACCTACATTACCCTAATGTAACAAATTATTTCTGATTGTTACACAGATGTATTATACACACGTATAATATACCTATGTAAGATATATATAATGTATATATATAGTATTTTTCAAGTTATGTCTGACCTTTGCTCCTGGTGAATTATTGATTATAGAGTATAGCACTGCATCTTGGTAGATTTTGTTAAAGGGGTGCATATTTAACTGTAAACTAACAAAAATCTACACATGATCAATGCTTATGGAATTATGAAACGCATATTACAGTTCTGCAAGACTAGATGATGCACCACTGCATTTTAAAACTGAAGCACGACAGCTTTCTTGTGTTACTAAAAGTCTTATACATTGTGACAAGTACATGACCTTTCAAATATCAGAGAATGGTTTGGGTTGGAGAGGATTTAAAGACCATCTCATTGCACTCCCCCTGACATGGGCAGGGACACCTTCCACTAGACCAGGTTGTTCAAAGACCTACCCAATCTGATCTTCAACAATTCCAGGGATGAGGCAACCACAGCTTCTCTGGGAAATCTGTTCCAGTGCCTCAACATCCTCACAAGAAGGAATTTCTTCCTAAAACCTTATCTAAACCTACCCTCTGTCACTATAAAGTCATCACACCTTCCTGTCATTACATGCCCTTGTAAAAAGTCTTGGAGTGGAAAGATAATAAAGCGTGAATATTGCTGATACAAAGAATGTGTATTTCTAGAACAGCAAGCGATCATAAATCTACTCTTTGAGTATAATATATATTAATTGCACTACCAGTTTCCATACATGTCCATATCACATTTCTGTGTGTGTGGTTTTGATTAAACAGACAGGCTAAGTAATATATTCCTTCACTGAGTCAGATTTTTAATTTTAATTTGATATAGCGTCAACAGGGCACAGCGAACTATCATTGCCAATATGATAAAATCATGCAGCAGAATGCAGTTCACTGGACATGCCCAGGTCTCAGGACGGATGTCTGTCAGGTTCTCAGCCACACCAGGACCTAGCAGCTAATTGTGCAACAGAAAGTGAAAGGACATCTTCAGCAATTCCCACCTGCTCATGAGCATTATTCACTCCTGTAATACAGTGATAAGAGTAGTGAGAAGATCAGGTTCCAGAGTGGAGTCCAAATGTAGTGGATGCTTCAGAAAGCAAAGTGGAAATAAATGGGAGAAAAAGAAAAAAGGATACGCCCTACATATGTGACAGTACAGAAGCGAGAACATATGGAAATGTTATTTCCAATTGAAATTTTTCTGTCACTGACCTAGAAACTGTTATTCCTACTCCTGCCATCATCCTTAGGAATATTCCAATTGATGTGTGAAAATACATGACTAAGCGTACAGACATGGGGATCATTTTTCCCTCCGTTCATTGGCCAAAATAATACAAAAGAGATTCCAGATTGCTTGAAATGGAAAAAAAAAAGAGAAATAATTATAGCACAAAATGTTTTGAGGTCAGGGGTGTCAAAATGAACCATTTTAACCTTTCAAAATCAATTTTGTTCAGATCTGTTCTGATGCTGTACATCACACTGCTTACACTGCAATCTGAAACATAAAACTGAAATATATTTAATCAAGGGGATTCTAGACCTGAAATAGTCATTCAAGATGTCTTAATTTAATTCATATGATCCCCAGATAAGACCTGGATGTCATGATCCTATCTGTGGTTGACTAAATTTCCATGGGCTTATACCTTAGAAGATAAATAAATAACAAGAGAAATACTTGATGTCTGACTGAGAGAATTTGATCTCTCTGAAACAACCTCTATTATATTTTAAACCGAAAACTTACCAGCTTCGTACATCGTAATTCTGATATTATTATTTGCATGTCCATTAATGTAAATAATATGCACTAGCAGTTTTAATAAGAACTGTAGACAGAGGAAATACAAATGATGAGTGAGTCATTAGTGTCAGGGCAGTAATTTTTTTTTATAGTGTCTGAAGCATTATAGGAGGAGATAAACTGCACTTGAGTTTTTTTGGTTTACGTCTTTTGGTCATAATCACTGTACCAAAAACTCAGTGATGCTGAGACTTTATCATATAATATAGAGCACATCCATAATCCTTTAAAAAAAATTCCTGAAAGATAGAGAACTGAATAGGCTGTACAGCACACAGGTCAACCTTTCAATAATGAGTTCAGCTGCTCTAGTGGCTGTTGAGATAGATTAGACAAGCTTTTTCCACAGACTTAAAATCATCAATATATACCATTTTCTTTATCACAATTCTGCAGGTGCCTTATTTCCTTCTCTGATAGCATTACTGTACTTTCACAAGAAAACGCTTCTAGTCTTAGCTGTCAAATTTCTGAATGATCCACACCATTCCATCTAATGCAGATTTTATGTAATGAAAATAAATAATGCCTTCCCATAATTGTTCTCGAAGCTCAACCTTTAGCACTTTGGAGGCTTTTGATTTAAAAATTTCATTTGTTTATCTCAAAGTGATTTTATAATCATCAAGATGTTTTTCACATTTTATCTAAAAACTTTATACTAAAATTCAGGCTAGTCTGAAAAATTACATTTGTTAGAATGAAAACAGTGAGAACCACCAAATGCTTCAAGACCTCTATATTGAGAAAGAATTCCCTTATTTTAATATTAGAAGTTCATTGTAGATTCTTTCACTAGGTATCTTCCCATATCTTTTCAACTCTGTCCAAGATAGTGGATAAAATACTAGTTTAAACTCTAATACTTAATTCCTATCAACATTAGCAGCAAGAAGCATCAGTCTATCAAACTGAGAAGAAAAAAAGACAATAACTTTTAGCGATTATATACTAAACAAAATTTAAGACAGTGATACCACAAAGCTACTGAAAATGGATATTGGACTAGGTTCTCTGTAAGGCATAGGTTTCAATTATTTTGTTAATTGTAAACCTTGTTGTTGTTTTGTTGTTGTAAACCTAATTGTACTACTGGTACAATTCTTTAAATCTTTCAAAGTAAGGCACAACTCTAAAAATTTCTCGTATTAGAACATCAGCTTGTTACAACAAAATATACCTTTTGGATTATAATTAGAACTGTAATTACTTACTGCAGTAGTGATAATTATAACTTCCAAGAACATTACTTGCAGGGTCTTATGAACAACAACATATTTATATTACATTTCCTGCAGAAATAACAAGATTGCATAAAATCAGTTATTAATGCCATGATGAACAACCGAGAATTGGTATAAACAGTTCATCATGATAGACAACAAGAAGAAAACTAGATAACATCAGTATCACAAATGTTTTAGCATTTGTAGTGAAGTTGATACAACAGAATGCAAGAGCTGCCCTTGAAGCCTTCATTATTCTACCTGCAACAGAAAAATATGCTCCAAGAATGGGACTTCTGGGCACCATGGCAAGCCTAAAATAAAAAAAAAAAATAAAACCACAAAATATGACAAAATTACTTTGCCAAAGGCAACAATTTAACTGAGTTCTAAAAACTTAATTTCCTATATCCAAAGAAGAAAAATTTTCATGGGAGTTTTCAAGATACCCTGTCCCAAGTTATGAATTTGATTTTAATACATGAGAGCTATTTATGATCAAAACTCTCTCTGCAAATTATAGTACCCATCTTGTATCAGAAGCCTGACTGCCAGCAGACATTCTCTGTCTGGGAATCTGTGACAGCGGAATCAAGAGCTTTCTACACTTAACAGTCACTGTACAGGAGTAATATGTTTTCTACCAGCATGGCCATTAACTCTGAACATCCATTTACTCAGGAGCTGATGATAGGGACTGGGTAAATGTCAGCAGCAGAGCAGCAACAGGGACATATCCCATTTTGCTTCTTAAATGGTGTGTTTCTTTGCAGAATGGAGTTGAAATGGACCACCAGGAGCAAAACAAGACCAATAAGACCAGAAGACACCACGACAAGTGACCGAATGCAATGACTGAGGTGTAGAGAAATAAGCCTGCTGTTATGGTGAAGTCTGACATTCAAAAGCTGGATTTCAAGGCTCTTGAAAGACAACATCTGTAGACAACAGTCCAAAGCACCTCTAAGAAACAGAGCTGCAGCTTCTATTCAGCATTTCTGTTTCAATTTAAAAAAAGTAAAATTCACAACAGTACAAAGTGCTTCTCAGTAGAATACTCAGTCGCTAAGTCTATGCTCTGCTTTGCTTTTTTAACATGGAGACTTTAAGGAATGCAAGTAGTTCACAGCTGTGGACACAGATAAGAATACAGATATTGGACAAATAGTAGAACAGACTCCAGTGACAAAGTAATTTACTTGTGAAATGCCTACAATATCCATTAAACATGTGACTCCACAAAAAGGCTATCTTGAAAGGCAGATCAGAAATACTTGCAATGAAAGCAGAAAAAAGAGACATGAGGCACCTGGTAGGTTAACTATGTGCAACTGTGCTCTGGTAAATGTTAGGAGCAGAAGTGGTCCTCATAATGTTGATACCCGTTATAATGTTTTATTCTAATATTCATTCTAAATTAGAGAATTACATTATCTTATCAAAGAAAAGGTATATACTGCAAGATGAACTCTTCTCTACAGATGATTTTATCCTTCAGACTTACTTTTCACATTACGCTATTTTCATATTTACAGCTCGGAGGCTATACATAAATTCTGTGTCACAGCTGCACTGTGATTGTGTATACATAGAAGTAATATAAAAAGGAGTTTTATCTCAGAGCTGTTTCTGTCTCCCACAGCCTGATCCCCCATAGCATAATCTGCATCTCTCAGTAGTAATCTTGCTATTACTTATCCTATTTCCACTACCACAAAAAGCTGTCTTGTTTTTCATCCTCCCCTGCTTCTGACATTGATTAGGTGAGGACTGTCTGTATGTGTGGGCTTACGTAAGTGTGGGGTTTATGTCTAAAAGCATAGTAACTGCTTTATCTTAATTATGTACTCTTAGTGATCACTGACACAGAGAATTTATTTTAAATTATATAGCAAAGAAATGCCACCAAAATTACTTTCACAGGCTTTTCCTTTTTTACTTAATAGAAAACTGTGAGTAGACAGACACCTAGAATTACCTGAAGGTGGATGAAGGTGGTGTCACTTTTAAGTTAGTCTTTTCTTCAAATCCAATAGTAGAGTGATAATAAAATAATTACAGCTATCTGAAATGGATTTCACTTCAGTGACCTTTTATAGGCATTATTTTGCTGTGAACTGCAACATAAAGGAAGCTTACCTGGGGAAGATATTTCTAACTAGCAATTCCCAGAGATTTCTGTAGCCTAGTTAGGCAAAGAAGACACTTAACAAGTTTTTCTCAGGGACCTTTTAGCTCTTCACTCTACATGGCATTGACTTTCTCTTTTCAAAGCTCAACAATTGCAACACTGTCACACACTGAGGACTTAAAAGAAAAGCTTTATCTTTCCAGAGAAATGAACAAACTCTTGAAGAAAATTAAGAGCACCACCTTTTTTTCAGATCTACAATGACTGAATCACAAATATCATACAATAGGAGCTGCAACTTTACTCTCAAAAAAAAAAAAATTCTGAGTAGTTTGCCTTGATGTCTTAAATAATCCTCATTTCACTCCTACACACTATATTGAAAATCTGGATAATCATATAGCTGGATAATAGCAGTCAGGAGACAGACTACTAGACAGAGAAGTGGATTAATGTTTCTTGCTATGTTGTTATAGACTCGAACTGTTGTAATTCACTTGAGCTCTGTGTATAAAGACTTACATGTTTTGGCAGGTATGTGTGATTCCTTCCTTCTATCCCCAAAACGCTGAACACATCACAGTTGCTATATTTATTACTTAAACAGAAATCTTCTTCAGTGAAGACTCTGAGGCAACCTGCACAGACAGAAGTGCCCTGGAGCTGAGGATCCCACCAAGGGAGGGAGGAGAGCTTTCCTAGCCAGCAAGACCTTGACACTAGAACAGAGATAGGCCCAACACCCTATTCATGAACTGGCAGTGAAGAAGCTGTGCCTCAGATTCAGCTCTGACCCAGCATGGGTGCTGCCAGCAGAGACAGTGCCCACCCTTACCTGGAGATAAGTCACCCCATGGAGCGTGATCGACCAGGAGCAGCAGGCAGTTCTCACGAGCAGAACACGGATATCCTACCCACTCCAGGCTTAGCTGGTGTCATCACCCTCTGGGGAGGAGCTCTGGTATGGTATCCACTCAGCAGGGAGCCAAGTCATCTCTGCTCGCCAGAAAGGAGGTAGTGCCCCAGACAGAACTCTCAAAAATACATGTGGCCATCCTAGTATCAGGCTGCAGGGAGTGCCTATTTCTTCCACTGGGTTGTAGAAGAGAGAGCAGTTGTGTCAGTGACCAAGCAGAGGACCTGCTTAACCCAGTAGCAGAGTTACAGGATGAGTTAGAAAGGTTAAAGAGCACTAGAGAATCAGAAGGGGAGATAGGCTACTGGAACCAAGCTCTAGCCTCCCTGAGACAGGAGCAGCCACCAGAAATAATTCAAGATCAAGGGGATCCTCTATCCATCCCGCAGCAAGGAAAAGGCAGCAGTTGTAACAGAGCAAATGGAGAGTAGTCCACGCTCAGAGTGGCAAGTGAAATCCTTCACCTACCTCACTCTGCCTATGCACAATAATTATGAGGCTTTGTACATCATGGCTGAGTAGGGAACTGCTGGTCAAACTGAAGGGAAAGAAATAAACACTCAGGCAGAGCTCACGTGCACAGGTGACCTGGAAATAGCATAGAGATGAAGTTTGTGTGTTTAGGGGTGAGGAAGGCCAAGGCGAAGCTGGAACTGAACCTGGCAAGGGATGCAAAGAATAACAAGAAGGGCTTCTACAGGTTTGTTAGCCAGAAAAGGAAGGTCAAAGAAGGCTTAACCCCTCAGTAAACAATGATGGTAAACTGGTAACCATGGATGATGAGAAGACTGAGGTAATCAACAACTTTTTTGCCTCAGTCTTCAATGGCAACCTCTCTTCCTGCACCTCTTGAGAGGATGAACAGCAGGATGGGGTCTGTGGGAGAAAAGTGCTTCCCACTGTAAGTAAAGATCAGTTACATGACCACCTGAGGAACCTGAATGTATGTAAGTCTATGGGACCTGATGGTATTCATCCCATAGTCCTGAGGGAACTGGCCAATATAGTTGCCAAGCCACAGTCCATGACATAGGCATAAATGTTAACACAGAGGATGAGGAGAAACATTTAATGGAGGAGCTTTCACTAGCCCTTGAAATTCTCTTTCTGCAAAGTCCAAAACAATGCAAACAGTTATCTTGTTTTGACAGCACATATTTGAGGAATCAGCAGCACAGAGTTTAAAAGTATTTCATACTTATCATACATAAGAGAAGAATTACCTTGCTTTAATTTTTTTACTCAACTGTATTCTGAAAGGTCTCAAGATAAGTTGCAATTACCAATTAATTTGATGCATAATATATTGCAATAAAGTCCCTTCCATCTAACCAAGTGTTTATTATGTCTGCATGGAAAAATCCTATGACTCTTAAAAATGTCTATGTGTTTCTTAAGGTACAAAGGTGAGTACTGAAATGAGCACAGCAGACTTGTCCAAGCTAGGAAAGTCCTAGCTGAAGAATGAATGCCTCCATCACATGCTAAGAAATGAAGTGAGAGGCATATGAGTATGTTTGGTTACAGGAGGAGAAGGTTATGCTATCTGGAGAGAAGAAGAAATTATTTAGTGTTTTTATGAGCTTTTAAACATCATTTTTCAAACTCAAAACCCCCTAGGTTTTTAATTTCTTACCCAAAATGAACAAACTAAATGCAAAATGAATTTAATTTTTCATGAGCATTTAGTTTAAAAACAACCATTATTCATACGCTTATGTTCCAATCCAAAATAAAAACTATCTATGCATAACTCGTAAATTATAATCTTTCACTGTTATAAATGTTTAAAAAATGTCACCATTTTATTGTCTAGAATGGTTGGCAGCAGGAAAGCAGTACAAGCTGGTACTTGACACCCTGGCAAGTAAAAATTAAATGTGTACCTTCTCTGTTGATGAATTATTAGATGGTGTGGGAGAAGTCATGGAGATTTGATCCAGTAAGTTGCCACAGTTATGCCTCACACCAGCCTTCATGGTATGTATTACTTCATCAGCCTCATAGTACACATGAAAGATTTTTTTTTAACAAATCTCAAAATTCTAAGGAAAATCATGCTCATTCACACCCTGTAATTAGAAACTTTTCCCTGCAGAGTTTTGATTTTAACTAATTCAAGGGTTTACTAACTCCAAATTTTTGACAGGATCTAATGATGAAAAAAAAAAATTAAAAATCCCCAAAAGCCTTTAAAAGAGCAGAAGAAAAAGCAGAGAACCTCACAATATCAATCAGCTTTGTGTGTGCAGTTAAACACCGCTAACAATAGGGTTGCTTCTGAATTGTTTCAAAGTGAATTGATTTGTTATAATAGAAAAAAAATGAAGATAAGGCATCATTAAAAATTATACATATTTGCTTAAAATTAGTAACACACATATTTCTAAAAACAAACAAAGCCCAGAAACATCTAATTTAGTGACCCTGAGATAAACACCTTCACATAGATACAGCATCAGGCAGCATCAAAACACACCTATGTTACACCTGCAACTCTTCTCTCAAACAGACCGACTGCAAAAGTTCTTGATCTGTCTCTGGAAACTGTCAGCAAAGGCTGATGTTTTCTGAGGTGAAAAAAACAAAATTGAAACTCTGTGAACTGGACTGAGACCAATCTCATTTCACAAAGGTATTCAGTGACCCAATGGAATGCCAGAAAAGCTCTGATCACTAATCACGGTGACCTTATTTACACTGGTTATTTCCCGGCGATAGATTATATGTCCCATTACCATTCTCTTGAGCTGTACAAGTTCCCAAAATAAATAAATTTTAAAGTAACTAAATCTTTTTCCAAATAATGCCAAGGTCTGGCTGCAGCTGTATTTGTTTTACTTGCAGGACACTGAGAAAATAAAGACTAATCAGAGTAGAGAGATTAATTCCTTATGTGGAATTAGATTCACCTGTGCTCTGAACTCTTACAAAAGGAAATAAAAGCCATGAATATTGGTTAAGCAGGATCATTAAAAATAAATAAAATGAAATGTGGTGGGTTTTTGCACCTGCTGTTTTCACTTCCAAGGACCTTACCCAGACAAAAATGTAGCCTCTAAGCAATACAGGCTTATCACATGGTTATCACAGATTCACAGAATGGGTAATATTGGAAGGAACCTCTGGAGGTCATCTGGCCCAACCCCCTGCTAAAGAACGGCCAGCAAGATTGGGGTGCCCAGGACCATGTCCACATTGCTTTTCAGTGTCTCCAGAAGTGGGTATTTCACAGTCTCCCTGGGAAACATGTAATCCATGCAGGTTTCTTTCAAAAACTCAATTTTTCTCATCCTTAGTAAAATTTTTCCTTAAATTCTCTACTAGGACCTAAGTTAATGCCCACTGATATACTGTCCCATCTTTATTGATTTGGATTGCACAAATCCGCAAATCCCTTTAATTTTATCTCTTAAGAAAACCCTATGACTTGTTAACAAATTAATTGTGCCAACTGTGAAATGCTTCCTTCACATTTAAAGAAAAAATACTCCATCTCATTTTCAAAAGCTCATTTATAAAAGGTTTCTAGTTTTCAGGGCTCAAAAATAATGCAGAAGAAGAATCTGTCTAAACCTGTAAACTGCAAAATAAAACATTATTACACTTCCTCATGATGAAGTAACTGAAAATTAGCAGTTTAGCATAATTTATATTTACAATAGATCTTATGTTACAATGCAATGTTACAACGCACCAATTTTGGCCAAATTTTCTACACGTGCAAAATTAGTAACTTCCAAAGACTTGCAGGGAATAGACAAAAACAATGAAAAGAAGCCATTCTTACCTCTTCCATAGAAAAGAAACTTCTACGGAAAAAATCCCCAACTTTTTCCCAACTAAGAAACAGGACTATACACTAAACATTCAAAGGTAATTGTGATGTCTTGGCAGGAAACGGTATTTAGGGTATTGCAACAAGTCAATAGTGCTAATTATCAATCATGGTTAAAGCCTCCTCATTAACAACTAGATTTTTATGAAAATATATTAAGTATCTTTCTTTATGTACAATATGTACCATTTGAAATGTACAGACCTAATTGAGAATACTTCAGATACACAACAAATAAAAACAACTACACCACTTGAGCTTGGTGGAGGAGGTGATGAGAGGGGAAGTGGCCCAATTCACACACACCTCTTCATAGCAAGGGAATGTGCAGTTTTGCTTCCAGGTGATGGCAGTATGGGTTTATCAAGGTGTTGCTTACCTTCTATCAGGTAGAAGTCATGGGAATGAGCATTCCTAAGTGAAGAAGAAAGATGAACTCACTCACCCTCTGAATCCTGTATTTCAAGGAAATCTTAAGAAACCATCATCACTAAGTTTGAAATATGTAGATAAAGTGTGAAATTGGTTGTCAAAGCCCTCACTACATTTAAAGACAATGAATAATTATTATTGATAGACACGGAATTTTGCTGGAACTTATCCCTGAAATGAGGCAAGGGAAAGGAGATGGTTGCCTCCTCTGGGAAATCATAAACACAGACAGATGTTATTTCCTATTTTAAACTACTTTGAGATTCCCATAGCATTAACATTCCAAATAATCAATTTCAAGTGTGTATCTCTACTCCAAAATCAAATAACAAAATAGACATTTTACCTCTATGAAATTAAAATTCATGATGAAAGAACTACACCTTGTAGCCACTATCTCTGTCATACCAATACATTTACAGCCTCATCTGCAATCAAATAAACCATCAGTCAATAAGGTACCATCCATACATTTGAATTTATACCTAATATTAATGGTCCCTAACTGCTTCAGAGACAATGGCAGGACTGTCAGGACTGATGATAAACTTCATCAAGTTAAAGTAATTTCTCTTCTATCTCTTCCTTTCCATGTCTACTGCTGCCCTGCTTATGAGGCAACATTATTCTTGAACTTAAAACATGTTTTTTCATATTGTCTGGAATGCAAATAATCTTCGGTGCCTAATGACTGTTTTTGGATCAGATCTTGTAAAGACAATACCTTCCAAATGTAATCTCCCGCAATGCAGGTGAAATGAAGTCATTTGCCTCATTTCTATACTAAATCCCACTTCCACTGTTTTCAAAATACCTCACCTAGCCCAGTGATCCCCACCAGACCAAATTGTACAGATTCTATTCCCGTTCTTTCCTTCTCTTTCTTCTGGTGCCTTTCCTTTGTAAACCCAGTCCTAGATTCTTTCCCCCACATCCATCTCCTAATCTTATCAGATTTTGTACTCAATTTTCTCCCTTCCTTTTCCCATGCCACTTATGACACAGACCTCGTGTGCCACATATTCAGTTCTAAGTTTGCCTCAGCAGACACCATATGTTTCCAACATACTAGTCCACAGGATTCTGCTCTGATGTTCCATAGAATGGCAAAGGCTAGTAATGCTAAGTGACAAGCAGATCTAGTCACCTAGGAAGAATTGAGACATTTTCACTGGGAATGCAAAACGTGGTATTACTGAAAGTTTTAAAACTTGTCCAACTTTGGGTCTATGAAGCAGATAATAAGGATGGATTTGATAAAATCCCCTTCTCTGAGTAATTTCACCTTCCTGCTTCAAAGTAGGACAGTAAGACTATTTAAAGTAAAATAGTATGTACAAATAAGCAAAATACTGTTTTCTCTACTTGAGGTTTCTGAAATATGCATTTTGCCTGAAAAATCTCCAAATATTCAGCCTGATGCAGGTATTAGACATTAGGAATTCCAACCATTATGCCTTATGCTCAATAGTGTCATAAGCCACTTAAAATCAAAAATTCTATTGAGAAATATTGAACAAACCTAACAGACATTTCATCAGTTCTACTTATAGTAATTGAGTGCAAAATTCTACAATGTATTACAGTATAAATTGTTTGACTTAAATCACAGAAGTCCCTGGATTGCTCTATTACAATATTAATTGTTAAAGCTGACAAAAGGAACCTTCTGTCAAAAATACTAAAAATCAAGTAGAGATTTAAAAGTATTATGCACAAGAACTGCAATTATTTTAACAAAGCAACACACACTTATGCCATACAAATCATTTTCAATTATCATTATTTCAGTTAACTAATTTGCTGGTTTTAATGATAGCAAAAATTACATAAAGGAATTTTTTAATGTGGTGTTTCAAAACTTGAAGTTTATATAGAAATAATGTATCATTTTTCTTTTAAAAAAGCTTTTGCAGAATGCACTATTACACCTCTGGTTTTAGACAAGGCTACAAATTTATGCATGTGTATATATATGCATATATGTGTGTGTGTGTACATATATATATATATGTATAAAAAAATATATATGTATAAGTCGGTGTCTAGGAAAGTTGTTTACTACAGTCAGAATACTCAGCATAGAGCTAGTCACTACAAAAGTCTGTCAAGAAAGCTGAGTTCTTTCCCTTCCACAGGCAGCTCACTTCTGGCAGAAAGCAGCAGATACTCCCCTTATTTGTAACTCTGCAACTTTTTGAAACAAGGACCTGAGCTTCCTTCTGAAAACTCAGCAGCATCGATTCTTTCAAAACACATTTGACAGAGCCGCTGTTTTACCCGGTTACAACGCACACATGAGACAACAGAAAGCACAAGTTCAAAGCCCCTTCAAATAAAGGGGTGTCTATTCAGATGCCCACCTGATCTCCACTTTTGGAAGACTGACAAAGCCAGCTTTTGGTAACAGACTCTGTGCTCATCCTCATGCTCCCTTAGCACACCTCCCATGCACCACAAGAAATTCCAAGACTCTCCCTGGATCACAGTGAGCACGTAGGAATTGCCACAGCTCCATGATTAGGTTATTCATTTGGGAGGACGGAGAACTGAGTTCAAGACCCTGCTATTATGAATGCTTAATTTAGAATACTGAAATGTTCATTGTTGTGGAATCTGAAAGGCTGCTTTCCCATCCCAAAGGGCTGCCTTAATCCCTAGGTTACAGAGTTCTTCTCTCTGGCTTAAAAGACATTTAAGTACTTAATTCTAAATAGAACAGCTCCATCATGAAAGTCTTTGAAAAGACTAGTCAATTGTTTAACATGAAAACCTGAATGTAAAAACCTTCCCTGGAAAAAGGGAAGAAGTGTGACTCCAGTCTCTCAAATATTTCAGCAAAGTATCTTACGCAAAACCATTTCACACCATCTTTTCTGGAAGCTCATCAGCGCATTTTAGGACATCATCTGCATATCGCCATGGAAAAAGAGTTGTGAGCATCCATGCTGCATATTCACTGTTTTCACAAATAAGGCCACTGGTGCAAAGGTCCCTTGCAGCTCATGGGTCACATTTTGTAAGCCATGAAAATGCTGAGGAGCAGCAAATGATCAGCTTATACAGCTATGGAATTTGAAACTAAAAATCCAAAGGAGTTTTCTTCTCAGTACTTGACAGGTGAGGTATGAATACATTGACATTTAAATGCTTGATTTAGATGCCTGCAGGGACATTTAGGCACCAGCATCCCTCTTGCAAATTTGTCTCTCAAACACTTTAAGATTTACAGACAAACAATACTTGTAATAATGAATTTGAAGAGTTTAATAATAATGTCATCAACTAATCTGCTTAAATTATCTCAGTTCCTTCAGCTAACCTGAATAAAAATGTTGCTTTTAATTCTCAAAGAATCACAGAATCATAGAATGTTAAGGGATTGGAATATACCCTAAAAATCATCTAGTCCAACCCTGCCTGCCATGGGCAAGGACAGCTGCCACTAGACCAGGTTGCTCAAAACCTTATCTAATGTGCCCTTGAACACTGCCTGGGCTGGGGCATCCACAACCTCCCTGGGCACCCTGTTCCAGTGCCTTACCCACTCTCAAAGTAAATAATTTTTTCCTATTATCTAACCTAAACTTTCCCTCTTTCAATTTGTACCCATTACTCCTTGTCCTACCACTACAGTTCCTGACGAAAGGTCCCTCTCTGTCTTCCTTCAGATACTGGAAGGTTGCTGTGAGGTCTCCACTCAACCTTCTCTTCTCCAGGCTAAGCAGCCCCAACTCTCTCAGCCTGTCTTCATAGCGAAGCTGCTCCAGTCCTCTTATCAACTTTGTGGCCCTCCTCTGCACTTGCTCCAACCGCTCTATGTTCTTCTTATATTGGGGACCTCAGAACTGGACACAGCACTCCAGGTGGGGTTTCACAAGAGCAGAGCAGAGGGGCAGAACTTCAACTCATTGATCACACTGCTTTGGATACAGCCCAGGATACAGCTGGCTATAAGGGCAACAAAAACCCAAACTGCCTAACTTAAAAATCTGGTGAACACCACTAAGAGGCATAAATATTCCTGCTATATCATTCGGAAATTCATAGTACTTGAAATAAAGGAAGGGAATAATTCACTGAGTCTATCACATCTTACGCTGCTTGCCTACAATAAACATAAAAACAATTTTTAAAAGTATGAACAATTGCTTTTTTTGTCACAGGTAAAATTTACTACCTTTCGTTTCAGCCGGGGGTTATATAATACACAATGTAATAGCACACTCAAAGCACACATGCTTTTTTTGTAGAAAACAAAAAACAAGAAACCCAACCCTCAAAAAATCAAACCTCAGAGAAGAAAAAGAGTCCCCCAGAAGTCGCCATGCAAGGTGTTCTGAGAGAGTTCAGGACAATGTCAGCTTGGGTGACTGGGCAAACTTCAAAGGTACTGATCCAGCAGCTTCTACTGCTTACTGCTAATGCTCTGCATGCAAAGTTGCAATAAAATCGCCTTATTAATGATCTCCATTCTGTTTTTCATAGATTTTTATGAACAAATAGGCTCACACTGCATTGAAGTGAAGTACTCTACTTTTCAGCCTATTATGGGTGGGTGGGTTTTAGGAGTAAAAATGTAACAATCAATGTCTTGTCCCTACAAGAGCGCTGTAGTAGTCACAAGCTGCAATTCAGAGTTGCTCTGCTTCACTAATATGGGACTACAAATAGCACTCATCTGTAACATTTCTTAGTTTAAGAGCATCTTGAGAAGCTGATGGAAATTAAGAGTGTGGTTTAACTAGTAAATTATTCTACTATTTCTCATATTACAAGACTAACTTCAAGAAATCTTTCATTTGGATGCCATGCTTGGAACTCCAACTAATCTTTAGTTTGGATGCCATGCTTGGAACTCCAACTCCTTAGCAAAAAGTAATCAAATAATTCTGGTGATGGAAAAGTTCTTTATAAATTTGTGAGGCAGTTGACTGTTGAAAGCATTAAGAATAAGCCTTCTTGATGTCTTTCACTATTTCACTCCTGTAACACTTCATATAATTAAACAACCACTTCTTTGCATTTCTTCACAATGAGAATATATGTAAGATTCTCATTGCTGTAGGAATTTTTACAAGACATGGCAATAAACAGCTTAACTGTTCCTCTATGCATGTTCATGATTCATGTGACTTTTGGAGAACAGAGATACCATTAAAAGGCTTGGAAAATCCTATATGTCCTTCTTATAATGGATTTTATATGAATCTTTGATTTGCATTATACGGTACACATGTTTTAAACAAGCAGGCTGGAACTCATAAAACAAATCACAAGGTGTAGAGATTTCAGCATAAGAACCTTACTCCCAATATTGGGCATTCACACACATCAGGTCACTGATTGGGCACCAGTGTCTTTGGAGATCAGCACACCGACAAATAAATGGCAATTAGGATCGCTCTGTGAGGAAACTATTAAACAATAAACTATTAAAACAAAAAAAATTGCCTTTACTTGGTATATAATTACATTTCTTATATACTTATTTACCACTTATTAATTATTCGTATTTTTAAAGTAAATAACTATAAATGGAAAATAATCACATATGGTGCAGAAGATAAATCTTTTATATAGATTTAAGCACTGTCATCTTACAGAAAGCAGAGAACTTTACAAAATTATTATGAGAAATAATTAAAAGCATGACACAATTTAAAGAAATTGGACAGGACACTAAAAGGCATTTCAAAACACTTAGGTTAATTAAACTATAATATAATTTTCCAGACGAAGTGATTATATTTTATTAAAACACCAAGGGAGGCAAGGAAGGAAAATGTGGTATATGTGTACACCTACAAAGCAGTATTCCTCTGCTTGGGCTTCTAGACTACACCTATACAGATTTGGGGGAGAAATAGGAACTAACTGCCTAGAACTCATAGAAATGAGCTTTTCCAGGTCTTCTACTGCTCACAGCTAGTCCATGGGACCAGTCTAGAGCTACTCCAGAGTGAACCCACTGGAGCACAGTAAACTAGGTACTGGGTGCACAGCAACATCTATTGTGCTATCAACACTGTTTGTTCAGGTAAGCTTAGCCACCATGGCCACCCATAAAGGCCAAAACTAAAACATGGCGTTCATCAGCTTGCATTCAGCACTCTGCAAACACAGCCAAAGAGTTTTCAGTTATTCTCAGCAGCAAAGTCATTTGCATCAGCGTAAACAATTGACAGAGTCAGCTCACATCGATCTGCAAAAGGTTACTGTGGTTTCTTTCAGTAGAGTTTGAGCTACCGGCTCTAAAGGCTGCCATAGCTGCAGAAGTCAGCCAGCTGCCGTGGGCTTTCCCAGTTATGCTGCCTCATCCCCAGACAGCCTTCCCTTGCTGTGATGCTGTGGCACGACGTGGCACATCAAAGAGACAGTGAGCCTAAAGCAGACACAGCCTCAAAGCGGTTCAGTCACTCCAGCACAGTGCTCAAGACTGACTGGTAAGCTCCGTCAGCCTCCATAGTTCTGTTATCCAGTTTATGGAAATCTTCAAGGAGAGCTGTGAACACATCCACACTGCAAAACAGTATTATAGCACCTGAAATAAGAAGCTTACTTAAGTTTTAAACTCAGCATTCGTAACAATAAACTTTACCGGAATATAAAGAACTGAATACCCTATCCTTCACACTACTTTACTGTATTCACATCTATTTCAAAGCAGTTTGGAGGGAATCCAAACAGCTACCAGATGCTGTTTGCTGTTCCCCGAAGAGAACCACAGATTATATCATAACAACAGACTGCAAATTAGAATTAAAAGTGATCCATCGTAAATCTCTTTCTTTGGTTCCATTCTGGGCTTTGAGGCTTCTAAATATGATTTTTGTATTTTTTAATAAGTGCTTATATTTTCTTTTGTTTTCTACAGCTGGTTTCTTTGGCTACCATTCATGCTGCCCAAATTGCAAACAGATATTCTTCCACATATTGGCCTGTGCAGCACTGCTTGCTGAGAGCATATTTTAACTTAGATTTCCAACACTGACACAAAGAATTGTGCAAGGCTTCTTGCATTCATATTAGTGGAAGGTGCCAATAAGCACTCCTGGGATGTGACATTAGACACATGCAGGCCTAGCACAAGTCAAAATGAAGATAATTAATCTCAGTCCCTTCCCAAAAGAGACAATGAACATTCCCATCTGATCTACACACAATCATGTTTTGAGTAGGAAAAATGTCTGTATTCTGACCCTAACAGCAGAAAGTCCTAAACAGTGTGAGATTCATCCTTAGATCTACTAATGTCACAAGGTGATATTTTACTGGAAATATTTTTCCATTCATCATATATTTTCTCATCAGTGGGGACTGAAAAACTTACACATATTTTATATTTATTCATCAATGGAGAAATATAGTAAAACTTTCCAAATTTCTGTCTACTTGGAGTTTTTTCCCAAATGACACAGAAGACCAGACTCTTTGTGCACCGAGATGATCCTTTTTATATTATTCACATGATCCAAACTAGTCTTTTCTCTCAATACATATTTTTCCTCACTATGCTTCCTAGGTAAATATACAGAAGCACTGAAATAATATCCAATATCACCCTATTCACCAAAAGCATCAGACAGCACTTCTGAAGCAGATACATTTGAAAAGCATCCAGAACAAACTTTGAAGCTGGTGGGTGATTTTGCCACTCCTCTGAAATAACAGAAATAATGTTCCTTATTGTGAAAGGACAATTTCTTATTTAAGAAGAGGAGATCTCTTTTGCTGTTTGAATTGTGACCCACTGCTCACCTCAAAGCATGATACAGGCAGTCAATGCCATTTATCATTTCTGGTCTTACTCAGTATCTCTGTTCTCAGAAGAAAAGGTCCATAATTAGCAAACAGCACAACTTCTGCACCTCACACAACAGGAGGGCTGTGATGCTGTACTCCTACAATTATGTCACATACCAGCCTCTGTAAGGCTGATGTGATAATAACACACTTTCAATTCACCAGCAGTAATAGGAGCACTGAATTCTTTGTACAGCAAAATCACAAATGAAACAAAGGAAAACTATGAATGTATTAAGATTAGCGAAGACTCAGATTTAACTTAAATGTCATGATTTTTTTTTTCTAAATGTTAATACTGGAAGACAATACTTAATAATAGCTGTTCTGCCACCCACAGAGTAAATGCAGATAAATTGGACAAGTACTGAACTTTTAATAAACCAGCCCATTAAGTACTCAGGAACTCTTGTGTATTTATGTTGCAGCTTTCTTTCTACTTTCTTTGCATCAGAGAACACATGGAAGACTTGCATTTAAATTTATCAGCTAAATGCAAAGCTGACAAAAAAATTAAAACTAAGAATGAAGCACAAAAATTCTTTGCCATCACCAGTGCCATAATCCATTCCCCTTCCTGCAACTCCTAATGCTGAACCATGTCTCTTCTTGATTTCTCTCCTCCTCCCTGGTCTTTTTTAACTAAATTTCTAATTTTGAATCAGTTCAAGATGACAGTTTCAAAATCGCCTCCCTTTGTCATTCCATTTTATTACTACTTTTATACCATTTTCTACTGCATTATACCCTATCCCCTACATTATGTCTTCACTATCTCCTGTATAAAAATTATTTAGCCTTCATATTCCAAGTTTTCTATGACATCAAATAGGGCTTCATTCCAGCGGCCAATTAACTCCTGCTGTGAAATCTCCCTAAAAGCCTACTTTTAGATCTAGTGTTTCAGGACACCTTTATATCTTGCTTTGGGGAGACAGGATCGTGGGGGTTTGGGTGGTTTTTTTCAGGGGGGTGGTGGTGGTGTGGCTCTCCATGCTATCATTGTTGTTTTACACTTCATCACCAAATGCTGCATTAAAGCAAATACACCCATTCACCACAAATATTTCCAGCATACTCATTAAAAAACAAACAAATTAATAAACAAACAAACAAAACCCACAAAAAATCCCAAACCCCCACATTATAATCAAGAGATTTGAAAGTTATTTAGTTTGTCAGTTCAAGTGAAACACACAGATTTCTCTCAAATTCATTAACCTGTCATTTTCAAACTATCAGAACGTGTTTCTTCCAAAATGTTGGTTTATGATTTGAACAAATAATTCATAAGCAGTTAAATGTGCCTTTTGCACAAGTGCATCATGCATTTTTGGAAGACAACAAGCCAGATCTGAGGTTAAGACACAGGACTAATATTATTGTAATACTGACATAGAAGGGGATTAGTGATAAAATGACAGACTTGCTCTTTATAAAAATAAATGTGAGATGATACTTGCTAATTGAAATTTCTATAGTATGCTAGAAAAATCACAGTACAAATCCTTTTGCTTTATCACAAATGCAATAATATTGTGACAGGAAGAGTCTATGACAGATTTCTAGCAAAAATAACCCATTAGCTCCTTATGGTTGGTTACTTTTTTCAGCATTTTCCTTCAAATATGTTACTGGGGCTGCCAGTTGTCATGACATATTATTTATGAGGCATATGTCTTTTGTTAAGCACTGTTCTTTTTATCGATTTTTTGACAGGTTTTACTTACTGCTAGATAGTATACTAGAACATTTTATTGGCATTGGTCATGTTAGAACTGTAAATTAAAGCATTGTGATAAGGAACTGGAGCTCATTAACTCAAATTGTAACAGTTAGACAGCAGGAAAGTTGTGGTATATGATTTATTAGGAAAATAAAACTTTCTGTATTACAAAACACAGCTGACTATTTGAGGCAAAACATGCCAAAATAATAATGTCAAAATGATTCATCTGCATCAAGAAGAGTATCTTCTCATAAAACAATGTAGGATGGCACTAATTATATCATTATTAAACAATTTTTTGTTTCATCGCTCCCAATACTTCAATTTTAAGTGCATTTACTTAACAGGACACTAAGAACTTATATTAACCCAGAGATATAAAAGAGGGAAAATTTATTTAATCTTTTCTGCTTTATTTAATTATCTGCGCTACAAGCAGAGCGAAATACACCCAGGTGGAGTACTGTGTGAGCTGCTAACTTGCAGCTGTAGGCAATTATCTTGTGCTGTCTGAAAGTAGTTCAGTCAGCTTCAGTATCTCTGCTTTTTTGTTACAAAAACCTCAACAAATATTATCCAAGATGCTTCTTATTTTTCAGAGAGTAAACAGGGCATGCTATTAACACATTAAATACCTTTTAGAAATCTCTAGATCAAACCAACATACCAGTAATTAATCAGTGGAGGTTTTATCTAATTACTTCACTGATACATGAGTGATATCATATGAATATGAAGCAATAGCAGTGAACACATACAAATTAATATATAAGGTTTAATAAAGACAGTGTAATTCATGTAGAAATCTGTAAAGTCATGACATCACCAATGATTCAGGCCAGCTCACTTCAAGGCAGAACAGAGAAGCCTGACTAATCGGATAGTCATACATCCTGACTGCAATACAGTGATACCCACAAGAGTCAGGAAAACCTAGGTGGTATTTTAAATGTTTTCATAAAGCTACGCCTCTTCTCACCCTCTGAAAAAAACTCCAAACAAACCACAAAATGAAAAAGGTAGACTCTCTAGTATTGTATTATTATTCCATTTACTTTTTCCTCTTTCTTATCTTTTTTTTATTTAATCTTTTAGAGTCTGGTGGATACAATTAGGCCAGAATAAATTAGATGGAAGAACTGAAGGGATAATAAATCTCTTCACAGTTCTAACGCCATTACTCCAATTTAGGAAACAGTCTAAGCAGAAGGTTGAGCTAGTTCAAATTCAATCAAATTCAATTTAGGAGGTCCTACAAGACCATAAACTGGCTCAGTCTCAAGACACTGGTTCTGGCTTTTGGAAGCTCAGTACTGCTTAAAAGCCTTAAAATTCCTTAAAAGTTTCCTGGAGTGGAAACTGAGCTCACCTCAGAGGTTTGTCTGATGAGCTCACTCACTTGTATATATATGCTGTATGTATATGAACTTGCATATGTCCAGCAAACAATCACCTACCAAGCAGAAAATGACCTATAATTATTACATCAATTTAAAGACTTGCTGAAAACATTTAATTTCAATTAATGCAACCATCATGCAATTTCAAGGCAAATCAACAAAATCCCCACACCAACACTACAGCTTCTGCTAGTTACAAGGCAACAGCTGTGGAAGTCCCAAGACGAGTTCTCCGACTGCAGCTTGGCAGTTGCTATTTATGGGGTCTCAGGAAAGACACTTACCTTCAGGAAGGTAATATTTATGACTGTACTGCTGCCTCTGCATCTCCTGCAGAGACTGCCTCTGAAAGACAGTTCAGGGAGGGGATGGCATGCCTCTCAGGCTTTGTAAGATACACCTTGGTAACACCCAGGAATTCGCAGACTGATGAGTTCTTTTAAACAGCCTCTTTCAATCTGCTTCTGGTCTTCCTCCATGCATTTAGTCTAACACCTATGTGAAGTTCTGTTGTGATTTCCTGATTTGAGGCCTGTTTTCGTATCTTACATTTTGGTAAAAATAATTGTAAGTGTTTATTTTCCTGCTCCTCAACAAGAAGTCTGGAGTTATAGAAGTAAGAGACCAAAGTGAGCCATTTTGCCTAAAATTACAGACTTTCCCAAATCGGCATAACTAGGTCAACTTTTCATACACATTCTGATTTCCTGTTTTGATACCTACCTTGGCATGATGATAAATAATTAGTAGTTATTAACCAAGCTCTGGCTTATTCAAAGGAGAGCAATAAACTGCTCCAGAGGACAATTCGGCACCTTAAATTAGGCTGTTGGTAAAGAATTGCTCTCTGGAGAAGCCATGTTTTCTCATATACTTTGAAGAGATCCTAGGGAGATTAGTGAGGTAATTTAGCCTGCTAAATTAGATAGTAACAGTCATGCCATATTGATACCTTCTCCTAAGTCTGAATATAGTGCAACTCCACTTACATATTTCAAATGCGAGCAGGCTGTGTTGCTCATCTGCATTTAAACTGCTCTCCAAGGCAAATAAAATTGTACACACATTACCTTTACATGGACATCTTGTTAAACATAATGATTATCATTAGTATCTCTTACAATACTGCTACTTTTAAAATGGCTCATGGCTCCACAGTAATATCATCTATCATGTTTAGTGACATATTCAATGATTCAAATTTTCTTAGGACTGAAAAAAAAAGATAAAAGACCTGAATAAACATTCATATTTAATACTCATTCGACTGATTCACAGCTACAGAACTAAAGACAAGAAAGGCTCTTCTTCAAAAATGAAAAAATACAAGCTACAAATTTCTTATGCAAAAAATTTGATTTTTGATCAAAATATCTGAATCTAAACATAACCTGTAATGTCATATAAGAACTTGAACCTCAAAAGGGGTAGAGGAAAGAGAAAAAAAAAATGAGCTAAGAACTGTGTGAGAAGGAAACCACTTGATCAGTCAAAGGCACAAAAACAATTAGCAAAAAAGAGCTGGACAATTAGACCTAAAGTATTTTTATTTACTGAGTATAGCTTCTTGGTAAACTACAAATCCATAATTTACTAATAAAAATATTTTTATAATAACAGTCACTTCCTAAGACATGTGACTCCAGGTTTGCACTTTCCCTGTCCCAGACAAGAACAGTGGCAATAAACTGAAGTCACTTTCTAAGGCCTCACTCTTGCAATGTCAAAAAACCATGAGAGAAGCACAGGTGCAATTACCTCAGAAAATGAGTCGGCCTCTTTATCCTTGGCCATCTCTCTCCCTGCTGCAGCTGTATCATTATTCTAAAATGGTATGTCAGTTTTTCAATTTACATCCTGATCTTGGCCATAAAATGTTTCAAAGCCCATCTGAGGATGCATATGATTTATTGGCCTACTGTAATCTATGTCACATTAAATTAAGTAGTAATATAATTCATTACTTTTTTAAGACTAAATACTTCTTCATATATTATTCTATTGGAAATAACAGGAATAATTGAATCCTTGACATAAACTCTATAAGAAACATGAATATGGGGATTTTGAATCTCTTTCTTTACACTTAGCAAACTACAGAGAGACCTACTTTTACGTTTACTTCTGTGTTGTACAGCGTGTGTCACATCATATGTGATAGGACAAGGGTGAATAGCTTCAAACTAAAAGAAGGGAGATTTAGATTAGATATTTGGAAGAAATTTTTTGCTCAGACGGCAGTGGAACAATGAAACAAGTTCCAGAGAAGTGGTGGATGCCCCATCTCTGGAATTGATCAGGCCAGGTTGGATGGAGCCCCAGGCAATCTGATCTAATGGGTGGCACCCCTGACCATGGCAAGGGCTTGGAACTAGATGATCTTTAAGGCCGCTTCCAACCCAAACCATTCTATGATGACTCTATAATACATAGAGTCTTTATATCCAAGGAGAGCTGTTACTTTGCCAAATTTTAAAAGAGAAAAAAAATTAATAACATGGTTAGTTATAGATCAATTATGCATTGATAATGCACTATAGTAACATAATGCTTTATGCAGAAGATAAACTAAATATTCTGAAGTTTTTCAGCAGTTTACCTTTCCTTCCTCAAGTTCATGTTGCAATATCATAACTGTCAATTAATGATCCAAGAAAAAATATCTAATACAAAAAAAAATACAGAAACTGGGTCCTCTCCATACCACCTCAAAGTGTTTCACAATACAGTGAATCTGTTATTGGCATAATCTTACACCATTATTCAGTTCTGTATGCCTCAATCACTATTTTGGTATCTAGCTGACTTCAGCTGGGATATATTCAGTGGCTTAAGTAACTGTTGTAGAAACTGTACATTTGTGTTGGTAAGGCTGAGAAAAAGATCAGGCACTGAATGTGTGTAGAATAGAATAGCACCTCCTGCCATATCCAGTGATGACGCTGTAGCTGTAAATAGCCTTATGATTATGTTAATGGACTTCCATTTCCTCCTTAAGAAGACAAATAACTCTATCTGTTTGTACTGTATTTACAATTGAAATATGTCACTGATTAGTAGCAAGAGAGCCCAAATGATATTCTTAAACAGACTCAAGAGCTCTCTGACACTGTATTGAAGAGTTGCTGGAGAACAAATAGAGTGACATGAAACAGGTGGCAACACTGCCAGCCATCTAACCCAGCTCCAATGCACAGTGCAGCTGAAGAGGAGAGCACACAGAAAGCAAAGCTGATTCAATGTCAAGTGTCAAAGCAAAGTGAAAGCAGATCTTATTTCAATGTTCAGCCCACAAAATCACTGCTGCTTGGAACACCTCTGCATGCGCTGCGCTGTGCTGCTGACACCCTCACCCTAATTAGACTGGCTACTTCAGGATGCCAGCAGCTACTTCAGGATGCCAGCAGCTGCAGTCCCTCCTTTCCCCTCTAGAGTGAGAGTTTCTATTAATAGGAAGGTTTACGAAGGCATTATAGAGATAAATAATTTTGCAAATCCATACTCAGTACTCCACATCTTAGTAAGACCCGAAGAAGTGCTTGTATAACCAAAACCATAGCCACAGAAAATCAGCAATTGCTACATTTATGGCAATATATATAGCCATGATCACATGTCACACAACCAGAAGAAGCAGCAATCCCTGAATTTGATAAACAGTACAAAAGAACATCTGAAAAATGCACAGGATTATTATAGAGATGATAAAAAGCAAGACTATGTCTTAACCAGTGTTCTGTCGAATATGAAGAAGGTGGAATAAGCAAGGGTAAGGTGAAACCAAAATTTTTTTCAAGAATTAGGAAGAGAAAACACTTCAAAGTGGTTAATAAGTTGGCTAAAGACATATTATTGGATAAATGCTACAATCATTTGAGTGAGACTTTATTGAGATACACTTAGAGAGGAAAAGCGCTATGGGACCACATACAAACCACAGAAAATACTGACTAGGGAATAGTACTGCAGGAAAATATATCAGAAATATAATACAATATACTGAATGTGAACAGAGTTACAAAACTAGGACTATATGCTAGAGATTGTACATGGAGAGGCTGTACCGGCAGTTTTAGTGGGGCAATTAACTTTCTGATGTATTGATACAGATAAATACAGAATACTGCGAATATGCTGCTAATCTGTACAGTTGCATTAGTGTGATAGCAGGAATGCAGAACAGTAAAGACTTATTCTGTAATGCAAGAGTAGTAAGCATGATCAAAAATAGAACGAGTTAATATAGACTAGAAAAAACATACTATTGAAGGAATATAGTAATTTTTTATGACTACGTAAGGAGAGCTAATGGAAACAATGAAAAGTAGTTACCATCAGCACATGAAGAAATGGCCCTTGAAGTATGAAAAGAAAAACAAGCCAAAATAAATGCAAGCACATTTAGTGAGGCTAATTGAGTTGTTTTGCTAAAAGAAAGGCAACCGGGTCACCATCTTGGAAAGTGTTCACAAAGGACCTGGAGAGAGGCAGAGGGGTAGTCTAATGAGCATTCTGTAGAAAATCATAAATAACTTCAAAGCCATTGGAACTGAGGATTCAGTGATACTTTCCTTCCAACCCTATCATCCACAAACACAAGTACTGAATTATGGAGGGTGCAACTATTAAGAAAAAAAGTGCTCTTCCAAGAGACGTTAAGTTGTCAGAATCACGGGGGAAAACAAAACATGGAAAAGAACAAAAGACAGTGAATACACTGAGCATCAGTCCTGTTTCTATGGAGTACAGCAGTATGACAAAATGACAGGCAGTAACATTAATCATGCAATTGTTTCCATTAATGTGAAGTAACAAGTTCTATGTAGAAATAAATGTAAATACCCATGTTGATTATTTTAATTGAATTATAGTAATTTTCACAGCCAAATGTCTGTGACTATTTGAAGTGAATGAGGCCTTGGTTAGGAGGTTAGCCAGACTCTTCATCTAGCCTTGATTAACTTTCTGACACTGGCTGTAGTTTGACTAGGAATTTCAGGATCAGAGTTCAATCCAGGAAGCAGATGACTAAAGAAGAAACCATGTTTTTAAATATCTTTGAGGATCTGGTCCCTCCTCCAGCTCTTTTTGCTCCAACTTAAAATTAAGAATGAGGAAAATGGTCTCATGGACCCATAGTCAGCATGACATCATCTCATGTTGACCAGTATACATGTTTTGGGGACACAGACACTATGTCATAGTTATGCACCTCATCTTGCAGCTTTTTACACAATACAGAGCTCAAGCATCATATGGGACGTTCTACGCATCCTGTGCCATAATGCTTGTTTTCATTAAAATAGAAATTCAAGAACTCTAGACCCATAAAAAAAGAAATTGTGAACTGTATCAAGAACTTTAAGCTATTTAAGAATGATAAAAAAGAACTTGAAGACCACTTACAAAATGAAAAAAAAGCCCCACACATTTTCTTGTACTGGTCACACACAAAGAAATAGCAACAACAAAAAGCCTAACTCTATGTAGTTTAAATAACTTCAAAACAAGGAATGAAAATAACCTTATAAAAACTGCTGAGGCATTAAAGGCAATGTTCTAGCTAAAGAATATTTAAGGTTTTTCTTAGTTACATTTACCAACAGTCACAAACTTACATCTTAAAATCTGAAACAAATCAGTTTGCCAATCAAGACAAGAGGTTTTGGAGTGGATTTATAAGGGAGAAGTGCATGAAATGACTGCATTGACAGAGCATGAATCACAAAGAAACTGCATCTCTCAGGATGGTTATTACAGAATCTGCTGTCATTGCTATTTGAGTCTCACTTAGCAAACTTACAGTGCAGTTACTGCTTCAGCAGTGGAAATAATATAACCTCTTGGGGTTTTGTTTGTTTGTTTTTAATTACTTTCACAGTCCAAACATTTTCTGTAACACTAAGTCAGATCATAGAAAGATAATCACTTTTACAGATAACACAAAACTAAAGTTTTACATCACAGGCAGCCTCTAGAATTTCAGCCCATTTCCATAAGAGACAGCACTGCTCACAGTGCAACTGGCTGAGAGACTGTAATTACCCCTGAAAACATCTTAGAAGCACAACTAGAAATTTAGGTAATTACTGCACAGATAATATTAGTAGTAATTTTCTTTTATTTCTCAAGTACTGATTTAACTTTTCAACAGAAACTTTTCAAGCCACAATTAAAACTTCTTTGGGAAAGTCAGTTTGATATACAGCAAAGAGCACTACAGAATTATCTGGCAAAAATAATGTATATTAAAATAAGTATTTTTATGGTCCTTAAATATCAGAAGTTGAAAAGCAATATTTTAAAACTGTTTTTGCAATGTCAAGTGGTGACATTAGAATCTGCTTTTTAAAAGTCTCATTTATGCAGTTTTACCAATCTCATAATTGTAATCTAGGCTTTGTTACTATTCCTGTTCACCTCTCAGAGCTCCTCTGCTAGTCACAAAATATCAGAAACTGCTTAATATTTTGAAATTCTTCCTACTTGGTGGGACAGAAATTCGATGCAAAACAACAGCAAACAATTTTTAAAAAGTCCCCAAGCCTTACTGTGATAATCATTCATCTATGGTTCCTTGAAAAATAAAAGAAGAACAAGAAAATAACAAGGACACTTGGTAAAGGAAAAAAAATGTGGTGTGAAGTACAAAGATGATGTTCCAGGTGAAAACAGTGTTGTTTCCTCTTGCATTTGGAATCAAGTTGAGAGAGAGACATCTCTAGATTTCTATGCTTACCACAAGGTTCTATTCAAAAATGTGGAGTTAATTTATCATTTGTTTAAAAAAATTTGTGCCAGAATATAATTGTGGCATGGCTCTTTTTCTTTAGAGAGTGTTATTTGGTTTGATATTTATTTGTATGTATTGACTTTTTTTTTTCTTTTACTCCACTGAGTAATAAATTAATGTATTTTCCTAGTTTTCTAACCAAAATAGAATGTTTTCTACTTAGTCATTGAGATTTCAGTTGAATATAAATGTTTTCTTGGTTTTATAGTAAATTACTTGCATAAGGGTTTTATTTGTTTTGGGTTTTTTTTAAGTATTAGCCTAACTTGATGTCAACAACAATAAATTTAGGTACCAGTTTTCAAGGATTCATCAAAGAAAGGGAAGGGCACCAAGGAATTCATCATGTTGTCAAGCTCAGCATCTTTCAGTTCGGCACAAAACAAATAAAAATTCATGTCTCCTTAAATTCGCTGAGAGTCAGTTACGTGTGTAACTGTGTCATGGTGTAAACCCAGCTGGCAACTGAGCCCCACGCAGCTGCTCACCCACTGCTCTCCTCAGTGGGATGGGGGAGAGAATCAGAGGGTAAAAGGGAGAAAACTCATGCACTGAAATGAGAACAGTTTAATAGCTGAAAGAAGGATAACAGTAAGAGTACACGGTGATGATAGTAAATGATGATGACGATGATGATAATCATAAAAATTAAAAAACAGGAAAATAGCAGGGGAAAAAAAAAACGATAAATAAAACCCAAGACTGACACATGATATAAATGAAAGACAATTGTTCACTACCAACTGACTAGGGCAGGATATGCCATATAGTATGGACTCTCCCTTTGGCCAGTTGGGATCAGCTGTCCCATCTGTGTCCCCTCCCAACTCTTTGTGCACCCCCAGTCTCCTCGCTGTTGGGTGGGGTGAGGGCCAGGAAAGGCCTTGATTCTGTGCAAGCCATGCTCAGCAGTAACTAAAACATCTCTGAATTATCAACAGTGCTTCCAGCACAAATCCAAAACATAGTCCCACACTAGCTACTAAGAAGATAATTATCCCAGACAAAACCAGCACAATCTGGAAAATATGCTTTTCCAAACTAAATAAATTTATCTTCCTCTGCTTCCCTTTTACAACTGTTTAAACTGCATATACTATGACAAAAAATGATACCTTATTATCTACGGTTAAAAGGCAAAAAAATTTCATAGAACAACTGACTGGGCAGTGACTGACTTGAAATACAAGAGAAATAATCAATACAGCTGAATTCATGCATTTCTTTGGTATATCTAAGCCATTCACATATAATTCATTTTGAAACCTGACATTTGCACAAACCCAGCTGATAACTGGATTCACAAACCAGACATGAAAAAAGTAACACTTTCATAAAAAGGCAATATTGCTGATCCTACAAATCAAAAAGTAATTATTTGCCTCTCTATTGAATCACAGATATGGCAGAGAAATGTAACTTTCTGAAATAAAAAAACAAAAAATTGATTTATATTTTCTTTATATTTGAATTACCATTTCAGATTAATACTTTCTGTCTTTGTGGATCACAGGCTTTGTTTGTTCTCTCATTAAGCTAAAAACATAGATTCCAAAGTGAGGACAGAAAAATGTCTTTCCTTCTCTCCCACGTTACTCCAGCTCCTTCGCACAGAAGCATATATGAGTATATATAGCATATTTGAGCATACAGAAGTATGTTTCTCACAAGCATACTAAATTCTAAAGCATTTCAAAAGCACTACAAGAACTGCCAGAACCAAAAGTATTATAACTTTAGAGGAATATTCAAAAAAGATTTCTACTGGGGCAGTAGAACAATAGCAGAAATTATAGCTCTGGTACAGTTTGTACTGTACATTGCCTTGCTTGCCCCACTGGCTATTCAAAAGTAAAGACATGGAACAAATATTGGTTCTTTATTTCCAAAAATAAACTAAATGTGCACAGAAATAAGAAAAGAGAACAGAACAGAACAAATAGCTTTTCTCCTGTGCAGCAGCTGTTCTCTGAAAGAAGCCTTCTTCAGATTGATACAATTCCCATATATATGACTTTTTTTGAGGAGCGGATATGCCAATGCTAAATGGCTCTATCTAATCATTATGTTGTGTGAAATTTTCTAATTCGCCAAAACTAAGAGAGAAAAATGATTATAATAATTACTTCAAAACAATAAAGAACACAAACTCAATTTCTTTCTCCTTCTTGTAAAAGATCATTTTGGAAGAGTCTCGGATGAATACTAGAAATTTTAAATGGAGATTTTCTGCCTTCTTTTTCCAACTTGATCAGCATTCAAATCAAAGATGAAAACTTGCTCTAAAGCTGCATGTCGTATCTTTGGTGTTGGGCAAGTGAATGAATGTACAGAGGGATATCAAGGATATATTTGCCTTAACTCCTAGCAGTGAATGTGAGTTGAGAGCACTATTTCTTACATGCTGTATTTTTAATATGCATTAATATTTTAGTCTTTGTAGTCTCAGATGTCAGTGCCTCCACTCGACAATCACTTAGTGAGGTGTAAAGTATTATATCTAACTGTTGGAAGGACTTGAAGTTGGGGTTGAGAGATGAATCGTTCTCCTTCTTTTCAGACTTCTAAATCTTACGGTCAAGCAAATAGCTCAGCTTTCAGACGCGCCCAGGAAAAAGTAACTGAGCAAAGCATAAATTCCAGCTCTGTTAAAACTCAAAAAAAAGCATAGAGATGTGTAAATTTCTAAGTTATCATGCAATGTAGCAAGTGAATAAAGCATATTAGTTTCTGAATTAAAAACATCATATTCTTCTAATATGTGCTTTTTTTGTGATCAGCAACAAGCACACATATTTTTCCTCTTTAAGTTTTAATCAGTCTGTTTACCTTTTTTCTTCTGCTAAGAGAAATCATTGCAACTCCTTTGTACTAATTACACTATATTAATACAATATAACCTAATTTGAAGTAATGTACTGAATAATGACACTGCATAATTTAAAGCATTTCTAAATTCATTTCAGCCTTCTAGTATTTAAAATATTTAATGTCATAAGAGAGAGTCTGGAACATTGTCAAAATTAGTTTCTAGTGATGTCACCAGCAGTGAAGCATGAAGCACTTCTAGGTATCTAGGTCTAAATTTTCTATTTCTGACTATAACTCTTCAGAAGAAAATTCAGTTGTGATTGATAATTTTCATTTACAAAACTGGAAAACAGAGCAAATGCTGCTCCAATTCAGAGTAAGGAAAAAGGATAAGGAGATTACAGTTTTCAATTTCTATCAGGAATGAACTTTGAATGATCTTTTCTCCCGCTTGGTAACAGAGATGGTACCTTATAGGCATGTACACTGGATATAGCTACATACATTGGTGAGCAGGGTACACAGAGGACCTGGCTACATTTCAGAACTTGAACAATTCCTTACCTTGGACCCACTAAAGACGTCTACATACAGACCACCCCAAAAAAAGCAACGTTCGGGAAAAAACATGTAATGCAAGACCCCCCCGTTTTGGCTTTAAAAGCAGGAAGAATGTCCTTCCATGTTTTCAGCTCATGAAAAATACACTGGGGTTAGAATACTATGGATTACATATTTTAAATGCAGTACTTCACTGCATGTAATGACTTGAGAATGTTGTAAAAAGCATGTAGCAAGAAATGAATAAAAGTGAATGCTTCTTAGCACTAATTATCTTCTAATTTTTAGAATGTAATTATAGCAAAAAAAAGATTATAGTACTTATAATTATATATTTTTTACCCAGAACAAATTTAAGCCCAATGCTGCTCCTAAAATTTCCCATTATTTTCATTAATCTTTTCATATTCATTTCACACTTACACTTATCACACTGAATTGCTTTCTAGCTGTGAGCAGTGTACACTTCAGACATCAGGGCTTTTTTCTCTGTTGAGCTAGTAATTCAAAAATATCTAGCTAATTTTTCAATATTGTCACATGTGGTGCAAGCCAGGGAGTCTCCAATCAAAAATTCTGTAGATAATGAAGAATCTTACAAATGTTTAACCTGCACTTTGAATCTCTAGAGGAGTAGCTATAAAAACCACTCTGCAAAAAAGAAGCAACTTTGTGCGTTATTATTTGCAGAGTAAAATTTCTGAAATGAAAAGCTGAAGTCCAGGCTTCCTGCTCTTACCGTCAGCAGAGCTTATAGACGTAGCTAATTGCTGATGTGCATTAATTGTTTTCCAAGAGGTTGGTTAAAAAACAAGGGATGATAAATCTGGCCAGGGAAACAAGAGCCTCAGGAGAATCTTAGCAACATATCAAGGGTTGACTGTCACATATACGATGCTAATATGTAAAATATAGATCCTATCTCCATTTCCAGCTGATAGACGTGCGCTGTGCAGCACCTGGAGGGCAGGATCAGAGCTCTTCCTTCCAGCAGCAAAGAGGATGAAAGAAGATTATTTTGTATCATCCTAATTCTTTCGGATTTTGATTTTTACCTTCAACATATTCAGAAATATGCTACTGGGAAAAACAGATGGGGTTGCAATTATTCAATGTAGAACTCCATAACAGAATTTATTTGAGCATCATTTACCCAAGGCCATGTCTAGCTCGCCTGTGGCAGCGTGCCATGGAGGGGAGAATTGCTTTACCAGACAGACCAGGGAGCAGTAAGGGTGTCAAGGAGTAAAAAGGGAAAACACTGCCAGTATGATCAGGGAGACTGAAGTTGCAAGTACTCCTGGGACTGGAACTCAGACAAGGCTGGGAGCCCAAAACCCCAAATTTCAGTCTGCCAGTAAGCTGGTGTTTATTTCCACTGAATATCCCACAGCACTCACCACTGATGACTAAACAGGCTTTAAACACATAATAACATAATACACCAGCTTAGTTTATAAGCCCTGAAGTACAAAAAAACCCCCAAACATAACACAAAACAAAACAAACAAATAAACTGGAAAAAGGATAATCATCATCCGTTGGTATTCTGCTTCTCTCTCCATCCAATCTACTACATTTTAAATTAGTATGATATGTGACTTTTTAAAATCAAAACAGAATTCATAGCAGGCAGTGCACAATTGAGAGACAAGGGATTCTTCTGTCTAGAATCACTCCCTGTGCCAATGGGACAATTTTTTCATAAGCTCTCTTGTTAAGAAATAACTCTTGGCTAGATGCCATCCCTCTATTCAAACAAATACTTCAGTTGCTGCATTTTGTTCTGTTCATTTATTTTGAAATATTATATGCAGCATGTAAAATAACTCTGTCCTGTTCCTCAGAGCTTTATGCTTGAGAAAGGCCAAACTGTTTGACAGGCTTCATAAACTTGAGTCTTTGAAACAACCAAGTGTTTTACATACAGCTACTCTACTGGTGTTAGATTGCTGTTTGCTTTCATATGCAATTATACTACTACTGCGCCCCATACACACACGAAAAACTCAGCTCAGGCATCAATAAATAATATTTCTGTAGGCAGATCTAAAAGACACTTAAGGTGCATATCAGCTGTCAGCAGTAATGTGCTGTCACAATTCTACTGCTCCTTTCCATGCTGTGTTCTCTCCAAATGTCTCTACTAAACCTAATTGAATGTGTCCTGATTTAATTTAATCTGAGTTGCCCTCTATCAGTAACTCTACTGCCCTGCTCAGACTCTCTATTGATCTAAAGGCCTAGATACACAACTGATTTCACACCAGGAGATAACTTGCAATGCTGGTTTGAGAGATCCTGTGCTCCAGTCCTGACTAGAATAAAGTGTTCATGAGATAGCAGAGAAAGGTTTTCTACAGATTTGGACTTTTACGAATTTTTAGGAATTTGGAAAAAATTGTCATGTGGACTGATAAGGAACAAAGTCTTTCACACATGCAAACTGGATGTGTCTAATCTTGAATGCCTTCTCAATCTAGATAAACAGAGGTGCTAGACACCTGCACATGGAGATACTTACAGAGTCAAAGTTAGCCAGGCACTTTTCCATTCCATGTAGAGATGAAGAGAGGTGAACCACTTAACTAATAAAATTAAATGCAACTGTTCAAAATGTTTTTATTATCTGAAAATATACTATTAATGTTTAGAACGTCCTTTACCAAGGAATTTAAAAATTAATGAAAAATATAATTTCAATTTCGGTTATAAAAGCGTCAGGCTACAATGTACAAATGAGCAAAAAAATTCATCAATTTATTCGAAAACAACATATAGGGGTTTTTTTGTAACTCAATAAACAATTCATTCAACACTTGCTTTCCTTTAAAGATTTGGAATTTCTTTTCCAGGTTATGGAGTAAGAAAAAAAGCTAAATAAAATTCCACTAATATATCTTTTTGACACATTTGTTATTTACCCAGTGGTATGCACCTTCCTTTTGTTTATATAATAAACATACTCCATCTCAATTTTAATTTTAATGAATGTTTTAAGCCACCATAATTGTTCAATATATTTTTATATACATATACATTGCAAGAGAAGACCGCAGATATGTGTTGTTTAAACAGATTCAAATTCAAATTGATATAAAGCAAAGTCCAAAACCTAAAGGACCAAGCTAGATTCAAGTACAGCTGTCTCAGTGAACTTTTTTTTACCAGAAAATCAATAGAGAGCTTCGGGGAACACAGCAATTGAGGAACAGCAGCTGATGGGTCAGTCAATTAAAGAATGACAGTGAGTAGCAGAGGAGGACAGCAGGCACCCTTGCCATGCTTAAGCTCAGGGTAATGATGTTGTGAAACAATGTCCCTAGTAAGGGTTTTACAATCACACAAAACCTGTGAGTCATCTTCCACTCCAAAATTCCCTGAGTATACTTTCTACTGGAGCTGTTAAAACAATGAACTGTCTTCTGCCACTTTGGAAAAACAACAGCCCCTGACAAAGACTGAGACACCAAAACACTGGAGATGAGTTTAGTATGCACATTAGTAAAGTCCTGACATTTAATGGCATATGTGATGAGGCAAAGAGAATATTAAAGTATTGACCTTTCCATTTAATTCTTCAGCATAATGACAGGATCTGGGCTTTATGATAAATTTCTAAATTATACCTCTACTCCTAAGTTATTTCTTGCACATCTCTTTGTTTATTACTTATATGCTTAACTTTTGCCCTGCTAACCAGTGCAGCCACTTAATAATCATGAACACTCTAGCTGAATTAACTGAAAATACAGAGATACAAACAGATAAGTACATAGATAGGTAGTGGGCTTTTCTAGAGATTTACTGTTAAACTAGCTACAGTGTTGGGATACAACCTGAAAGAAATAAACTAAGTCAGAATGTACTAGAAATCTTTGACACTTCAATAATTTAAAAATAGTCATGCAGGTAAGGCAAGAAAGCAGAGATGCTGTAAGATCTGTTATTGGATTTTTTTCTATTGTCTACTTGCTGATTGCTATGAATTTAATTCGGTGACAGCCATATAAAAATGTCTCTGCATACAGGTGACAGAGAGTGTCCTTGCAATAGAGATGATACATCTTCTGCAGCAATGGGGATGTCCCAAAAGTTTCAGGAAGATCTGAAATAGCTAGGAAAGGCCAAGGTAAGTTTTGGGGAACTAAGGTTAGAAAAGAGGGAGAAGCTGGCAGACTGCTTTGGATGACAGTGCCAGAGACACACAGCAACTAATGGGCATTGAAAAAAAGCAATGAATAATCAAAGGGGAGGCTCTGAGGGGATGGAGGACATCAGAGAGTCCTGCAGTGGGGACCATAGATGGCTGAAGTGGAGATAAGGACTGCAGAGCAGGTGAAATAAGAGCCAAGAGGTGGGCTTTGAGGAGTCCATCAAGACTGAGGACCTCAATAAATAATTGAAATGGTATAGTACTTTACTGAGTCACAGCACATATAAACCTGCACCACATCTTTCTGAAGAAGGATAGGCACATACTTCAGATGTGGGGAAATTACCACATAGGCGAAGCATTTACCACCAATATTATTATTTAAACTCCAGACCTGGAATTCAAAGTTCTCTGCTGAGTGTTCAGCACAGCCTTCTCAAACATCATAAACTGAAACCTCATTATTTTTGTGCAGTTCTGTTGACTGTCTCATCACAATTGATACGTTGTCAAATAAATGTGTTGGCTTGGATTTACATCTTCACCCCAGTTCCTACAGTCCATCTTCTCATCTTCATGGACTTCACACCTACTAACATTTTAGATACTTTCCAAGAACCCTTCCTGATGCTGCCAAGGAATAGGGGACAAACCCACACAAACTGCAATTTTCCCATCGTCATCTGCATTCTCATATCCATCCAGTTTTAACAAACCTATCTTTATACAAAAGGTCAAAAACTGCCCCTGGTGAAGGCTGTACCTGATGACTTCTCTCACTGTAATGTTAGTGCTCCATTCAATAGCATGACTTATTATCTATTATTGCTTGCTAATATTCAAATTAATACATTCAAACAAATGTCTTTTTTCTTAATAATATGGAAGATTATTAATAAGATGGATGAATAATATGGAAAAGCACCTGCCTGTTGTATATGTTCCTAAAATTTCATGCTTCCTGTGTGTTTCATTGTCTTATTCTTCACTAAAATTAATACCATAATATATTCTTACTTGCATAAAACAATGCAACAACTCAAAAATAGCTACACATTTTCACTGAAAAAACTCAAATCCCATCCTTCCATGAGTTCTACTTCACAGTAAAATAAGCTAAAATTTAAGATCTGGTCAAAATCCTATAATATCAAACTTGACCAAGTCTATGATGCAGTAGTATAAAGACAGACAGAAGATTGATAGAAAATTACAGAGCCATATGGGCAATGCACATTACTGAAAATGTTACTGCTCTGATCAACTGCTCTCAAAGTACAGCTTTTTGATATTTTTGTTCCACAGCTAACTGGTGCAGCCTTTTTCCCCCTTTAATTCATAATTATTGTAACTGATTCTAGTTACACTAAAATTAGCAATTGAAAATGAGCAAAAGTCCAGTGCATTTTACACTTCCATGAACGTTTAGCGTATATATCACAATACAGCAGCAAGTTCCATCTTTCCTCCACTCACTTTTGTGCTGTTTTCTGAACATATACTAAGTACTACATGTTCTAAATGGAACATGCTAGATTATAATTTAAGCTTCAAGAGTTTCCACTGAAGTACACCACTTCTTTCAACAAAATCACTTGTAAATTCAGGAAAAATTCCCAAAGTTTTCTAATTTTGTTCACAAGAAAAGTAAATAAGATAAATTACATCAAGGACAATATGCGTGAACAGGATGCAGATTTTTTCATCATATGTTATTGTAATTTACATTTAACATTCTTTTTGATGAAAAAACAAATTCTTGCCATTCTGAAGGCCAGAGGTGAAATAATCTGTGGCTCAATCAATAAATACAATGAAGGATTTACGGACTGACACCTGAAAAAAGGGAGCTTTACTGACATAACTGACAGACTGATGGCAGATTTACTAGCTGTGCTGGAATACAATAAATTCGACTACAGCTATGGGCAAATCAGGTTATGAAATACTGCCGTGTCAAAGAATTTCTCAGAGATGTCCCTGTTGTATAATGGCACGTCACCTGAGAATGTTATATTCTCTGGTGACCTATTCCTCATCCAGATGACGAAAGAGCCCAATTAGTATTCCTTATTTAAAAGTCCCACGGCACTGAAAAATGTCTTGATTATCTCACATCAGACAACAGCAACTACAGAATCGCAATATTAAAAAAAAAATATTACTCTGGAGTATAAAATATTGCTTAAGTAACATAATGCTGTGTTACGTGAAAAAGGCAGGGTACTGGGGATGCCGAGATAAACAGAATTACCTCAGGATCTCTATCATGTCCTTGACTTCCCATCTCTGCGTGTGGCAAAGCTGACCTTGAATACTGCTAATACTGATTGCCTAAAACCAAATTTTTATAACCACCAAATCTAAAAAACTTCTAAGGAAAAAAAAATCAGGTGGCATAAATCACTTCAGTATCACAGAAATGTATGGTTTTATTTCAGCTAATGCCAGGTGGAAGTTAATTCCCTGGTTTCTATCTAGAATGTTAATAATCTGAAATGCCACTTCCGCAGAGCTTATGAATATATAATTTTATGAGAACTCTTCTGAAGTTAATGGAAGTTCCTTTGAATTTATATACACATGAACAAAAGTATATAGAGGATCAGTATTTAAGTCCAGAAAAAGCCAATAATTATTGATGAATGGAAACAGTAAGCCAGTACAGTAACACTTCACGGCTACCCTCATCATTATTTATCAAATTTCATGCTCATTTCTTAATAAAAACAATTAATCACCTGCTGTCCCTCTCTCTCACGATTTTATTATCTGTAACACTGACAACAATGCATACTTCAAGTACAAGTTCTCTAATGGTAAAACAGGTGCAACAAATCAAATGTCTTTCTTCAAAAAGACATTTTTACAGGGAATAAGCATAATAAAAAGCCAAAACATTTCTAGAAGCTACCAAAACATGTATTAGATTCCTAAAGTAACTAAAAGGTAAATAAATTATCATAGAGTAATGCAGACTAGCCTGAATCACTGCACAGATTAATGTCCACTGCCACAGATTTCACTGTTGATATAATCAAAAAATCAGATTTTTGTTTTGCAGATTTTGCAACTGAACAGAAAGTTCATGATTGATTCTCTGTCATATCAAGCCTAAACCTCATGCTCAGAATTCAAGACTTAATTCAGCTGCTGTACCTTTTCACTGACTGCTAAGAAAGCTGAGTATTTAAAATAATTTTTTTAGTGCTTCCCTGACTACAGATGGATTTGAAGAAGATGTTATTTATTTTTCAGAAACAGATGTTGCATGAAGTTAGTTCTACAAAGGTCTCACTGTAGCTTACTCAGAGCATGCGTATCACCACTGCTCAGGATCTAACATCAAATAAAAATATTTACACAGCAGTAAAGGACAAGAAATTATGAAGAATTCGCTATATAAGGAATATAAATTTGTATTACCTTCAGATATACTACTACTACTACTAGTGAAACATTAGGATGGTGCATTTTTGAATAGAAATTTCATTGTGAATTTAGTGGAGAAAATATTTTTGGTGAAGAACTGGTAAGGATGTCCCATTTTGCAACCTGCCTGCAATGTATGGCATCTGCAGTTTATATACATGATTTCACAGAATTTCTTAAGTGGGAATCCACGAGTGATATGAAGACGAATTCAAGCACTGAATAAAATGCAGACAGAAAAAAACCACTTCTGTACAGCACACTGTTAGAGGCACTGGTGAAATGGAATCACAACCTGGCTTGAGAACAACTTTATAATGTACACATCTCATTATTTTTAATGCAATTTGGATCACAAAATCTGCACTGCCTTGGGATCTTAATTCTTATTGAGACCTAAAACTGAAAAAAATTCCTCTAACTTGTGGTTCAGATACAGAGAAGAAATTTCATTAATTGCAACAGTTTAAAGTAGTTAGCTGTTGGTTTGAGCTGGAAAGTGGAAATCACAAAATTCTAGTGATAAATATCCAAATCCTGTTCATGTTTGAATCTAACCTAACAATTAAAACTAAACTAAGATCGAAAAATAATCCAGCTTTTTAAGTTTGTTTTAAGTTTTGCTAGAACCAGAGTTCCAAGGGCAAAAAAATCCATATAGAATTCAAACATGGAGATTTTTCTTTCATTGAAAGAGAGTTATGTTACATTAATGAGACACTCTACACTTTCCCATCTGGCTGTATACCTTTAAATAACATTATATGAGAGACCCTAAAGTCTTGTCATTCTACTTACACACCCATGAAACTCAGGGTCCTTCTTAGAATATCTTGTGCCAGAACTAAAAAAGAACTTCCTGCCTGATTTTTATACTGTTGTTTACAAAATGTACTATTTCTGACTTTATCTGATCACTTAATGTTTTCCTTAAAGATGCTTAGATTCTTAGCTTCCTACATCTTCATACTTAATTTATATCAAGCACTTTTGGGGCAATCCAAACAACGCATTTTCTTTAACCTCACTTTTAGTGAGTGCTTGACAAACTAGGAGTCGATATTACATATACTTCCCAAGTTTTCATACTGAAAGTCTTTTTCTTATTCTTGAGACTGAGTGTAAAGTCATAAAAACTCCAAACTACTCAGGTCTTCATCCACTAGGATAAGTCTTAGGTCCACTCTGTTTCATCCTCTAAGAACAACATGTTCTGCCACTATATTTGATTTTTCTTACACACTAGTCCAATTAATTTCTGAAGCTCTTGTTTAGCTTCCTGTTATGCTTTCCTGCTGTTAACAATACATTATGAACAGGATCTATCACCAGAACTTCTGTTGTTTCAAAACACTCTGGCTTCCTCTTAATTCTCTTCCAAAATATGTTCCTTACACAAATTACTCAGCTGTCTGAAAAATGGCTGCCTTTAGTTTAGCTTTCTATTTGCCTCTTTGATAACATAAATTAATAATAATGTTATTTTAGTTATATTCACAATTTTAAGTTACCAGTTTCAGTGCTGATCAGGACTTTTTCCCTCCTGCATTAGAACAAATTTTCATCTAAGGTATTATTCCAGCAATTATAATAAATGAAAATGCATTTTCAATCAACATAGTCAAGTGTGACAGGAAAAGAACACTCCCATTTGTGAATTATATTTTTTGTGGAAGACAAACGTGGAGTTATATGTTGCATGTTTGTGTATGTGGCTGAGAATGAAGAAGAAATCACAAGTCATACTCCTTCTAATTAAGCCATTTTTCTAGCTGACAACTGTCAAAGCCATCCCAGAAATCCATGAATATTAAAGTGCTGTTCACTGGCACATTTGGCATTTTGAAGCTGGGCAAATAAAAGTCATGAAATATGAAAGGAGTGCCCCATGTCATTTTGTAGAAAATGTTGCCATTAACATGATGTATGGGAAAATTCACACCTTCATCCTCTGGGAGTACTATGCTATATTTTCTGTATTACTTTGCTTCAAAAGCAGTACTAGTGGCTTACAGACTTCCATCTTTGGTGGAAAGAAATTTATGAAACATATTAAAGTCAAGATTTTAAATGCCTGTTAATATTGATATATATACTTACCTAAGCCAAGTGCATATTTTTATTTATAATGGAATTCTCTGCTGAGAGAGCATTCTAGTGCAGCTCTTTTTCATATCTTCTAACCACAACACGGAGTCATTAAACTAGTTCTGCAAAAAATCTACTGTTTTTTTACAATTAAAATCCATCACAGGATACCACAAGAGGAGGGGACTTTTTTACCTTATAGTTCAGACTCACCTTCATCTATGTTTTGGTTCTCCCATTTTGGATGAACAAAATTCTCATCACAGAACATACTTGTTGGCCTCAATCTGCAAAGTATTTCAGAAATACTAGACTTTTCCCCACAATTTTAATAATATAAAAAATATATTAATTGGGTCTGCCTGGTTTATGCACCTAAACAAATCACCTAATTTATATTAGGAGTAAATACAACAACAGGACCTGTAATACAGTTATTTGATCTATATACTCACAAGCAATTTGCCACTCACACATTCAATACATCTTAAATCCCTGTCAAATTCACATTTAGAAGTATGAAATGCATGTGCCTGGCCCTGAAAGCAGCAGTGCCCTACTTGTCAGTGTCCTGCTGGTCATGCCCATGCAGGCCCAGCAGCTTGTGTAGTCTAAATTTACTTGCTTAAACTTGAAATACTAAGTAAGACTGACATTATTCCCTGGGCTTCAAGCACGCCTGGAAGCACCCTGGAAAACAGGAATCCTTCCAAGGGACCTCAGACCATCCCACCAAGAGCCCAAGAGCAGGTTTCAAAATACCATCTCTAATCATTGTCACCATCTTCGTGCTATTGTTCATTATTTTGGATAACTTCATCATTAATTTATTCTCATACCCAAACTAATGCCCTCATATACAAATGAAAGCTGAGCTGCAATTCAAGAGCAATTTTAAAACATGTAAAGCAGAAACATATCTGATGAACAGGTCAAGAAGAAACAGCCTTAAATTGCTGCAAGATACAGACCATGAGAAAAATCTAATAAAGCTCTAGAATAGACTACACACTGTTGCAAGCTCTCAAATTTAGTGTATTTAGACTCCTTTGAAAGAGGGGCTCCTAAAGTAATACTGTGAGAGAAACGAAAGTTCTCTAATGTTCCTTTGTTTTTTCCCCTCAGAAAAACAGCATTCTCATTTTTCATCCAACACTGTGTAGTGTCCTCATTTAGTAAAAGGATTCACTGAAAGCCTGTAAAAACTGTAAAAGCTAAAATATTGAACAATTGTAAAAATCCAGTTTAAAATATTACAGATGTATAAAATCATCATAATTTCCTCTCAATGTCTGTATTGTAATATTTCATTTCAGTCCTCTTTCTAGGTACAAATAAATTTATTTTCATCATTTTTCTTCTCAGAGGAAGGTATGGAATAATTTAAATCATGTTTATCCATGAGAGGGTTCAGCAGTTTATCTGGCCAATGCTTAATTGGGTTTTCAGATTAAGAGAAAATCTGCAAGCTTTATATGCAATGTAAGCGTCTGTTTACAACACCTTATGTATAAATTATCACCTTGAAAATAAAAATAAGTTTTTTGCTTGTTCCAGCGAGAAAAAAACACATGCTTTTCTCAAAAGCATGTTTTACATTAGTAGCAATATTCCAGAGAAATAAGCTTTGATTTCACACTGACAACATGAAAAAAAACCTTCCTAAGTTAGCCAAGTATTGAGAGAAAAAGTCACCTTAAATAGGGAACTGAACTTATGTGAGACATTGCACACAACAAACTTTTCAAACTCAAGTTCTACTCTGACATTCAAGTTCCACTCAGTCACTGTGTTGCTAAGTACTAAGAATATTCTAATACTCTTTTTTCAAAGTTCATTTCAAAGATGAGACACACCTTCTCACTTACAATCCTCTTACAGACCCAAGCACTGAATTTCAGATGGCTGAATAAAGCTGATAACTGTGGCACAAAAATACTCAAAACTTAATTTGCCATGCCACAAGAGTACACCCTGGCAGGATCTTTCTCTGTCAGGTCACATCATTGGTGCATCCTTGTATACATATAACCAGCAAGTCGCTATGCAATTAATTGTTTAGCATATATGGTAAGTTTAAAACCTTTCTGGTTTGACATTGACAAAAAATGCATTATAAACACGCTTTGGGGAACATCTGCGTCCCTAGACTGATAACAAGGACTGACTAACAAAAATAGCATCTCATTGAGGAACTGATGGCATTCAAACAACTAAGAGCAAAGAATAGATAATAATAGCATAACACATAAGTATCTATATTTATGTTTTTATGCACATATAAATACAAGTGTCATCCATAGGCCCTCTGTACATGTTCAGCAGGTACACAAGAGAACAATGTAGTTAGCACTTGCATTCATTTACCTCTTGACTCTTCAAGCTCAAAGAAACAGAAACACTTTGAGTGGTGATGGGTTTCAAAGTTTCTCCAGTCTTATCTGTAGGAATCAATTCACCTCTGTGGTACCACCCTTTTCTGGAACTTTCTGAAGGAACCTGTCTTCCCTCTGCCCCACAACGTACTTTTACTCAAGTCTAAGCCTGAAGCACCTGAGGATGAAGAAGTAAATATGCCTCTTCAGACATATATAAAACTTTCACAGGAACTCCTGTTGGTCAGTCTCAAATTACAGTGCTCCATTCTGAATGGCAATAGACATTGTATACACCAGTTAGTATTTCCAGTTAATGGAATTCTTCAAATTTACTGGAAATTCCTAACTGGTAAATCCTAGTACAGCATCCAGCATTCTCATGAATACCTTCCCCAGGAAAAACCTATCCACTTGCTCAGCGACTGGGGCAGGCATCATTAAGGGGCCACAGTTTGACTGTCTCAGCAGTTCTTCACTATCTATATTTATCTGCCATATAAATGATGTATTTCTTATGAATGCTGATTATACTTTTTTCTTTTCTTCTGGCTTTGGTTCAATTAATTAAACCCAACAGAAAGAGAACAATGAGGTTTTTGGGGAAGTAATATTGCTATTCAATTTTCTTTTTTTTTTTTTTTAAGTATTTTTAGCATTTGAACTTAAAACCTCAAGATCCTGGCATGTCTGTGAGCTATAAATCAATACATCATTCCATCAATGACGATTTAATTAAGATAAAAAGGCAGCCAAGTATTTGTTTCTTTATCTAACAAATAGCCCCTAGGAGCTGGTGATGACATCCTGTATGCTTCCAAAAATACAGAGAAATAGAAGAGACAACTGCTTAAATATGCAAGGAGATTTCAGATGACATGGATTAGAATAAAGGGCACTGAAGATACTTTTGTGAATGAAGACACTAATATTTAGCAATTGGTTTATCAAATCCTCCTTTAATAGTAGATTGATTTTAAGCTGATGTGTTCTAAACTGATGTGTTCTAAGCTGATGTGTTCTGATGAGTTGGAGGCCTACCGTAAATGCAGATAGGAAAAACATCCCTTTTGCTGTAGTCCTTACAAATGACTCCTGCCCTTTTGGCTTGATAAAATGATCTGCAATAAATACTCCTCATGCTCCTATATCTTTAATAATTCACTTGGAAAAGGCAACAATAGCTGTAGGCACAGTCTGTTATGATTAATGGCAAAAGCAGTGGCCTTTCTGTAACAAAGCCCTACTGGTTCTAGAAGTTTTCAAGGTCAAAACTTCATCCAGAAAAGTTTTACTTATGTTATGTATACTTTAAATATGTCCAAATTTTCGTGTGTATTATCTTATAGGAAGGATGATGTAGAAAGTGTATCATGAAACTTCAGATTAATAAAATTCCCATGCACTTCAAGGGAAACTGCAGAGGGAAGGCAAAGCTTTTGTCACCCCTCGCTCAATATGTGGTGGAAATACAATCCACAGCTCAGATAATTTTTCCATGTTATCATTTCTTTACCACACTAATGATCTCCACATAAGGCTGAAGCTAGATAAACTACCTTTAGCATAGGTCTGTTCAGAAAATGAAATAGCGATAAAATAATCATGCTGTGAAACTTCAGATGTCATTATAAAGAAAGACTTATTTTCCAGGCTGCCTTAACGAATAGCTATACCAGAAGAGAATGACAGCTTTTGATGCAAAAGTTTTGCTCTTAGCCTTTATAAAACCTGAGAGATTTATCACTTAGAAATTGCTATCACTTATATCCTGAAACATTCATCACGCAGTATGAAAGATAATTATCACCAAACTTTTTGCAATAAATATATGTTCCTGGTGGTTTATGTTCCCATATTATTTTTAACAGTCATGGCCATACATTAAAACAATTTACTACACTTAACAGAATGTCTTCACAAACTTAAAGAGAACAATAAAATTTAATACAATATTACATCTTTCTCAGAGAGCATATGCTAAAATACTTCACAAAATTAAAGTTTATAGCAGTGGTAAAAGGAATATAAAGAAATGCAGAAGATCATGTAACAAATAAATCCCCTTCTTTTATATTGTAAGATGATGAAGCAAAGTATGAATACACATAAATAGCTAAGATAAAGCTTAAAACACAACAAAAACTGTTCAAAATAAAAGAAGATACATGCAGACTCCATCATAAGAGATGGAAAAGATTCATAAGTAAGGAAATGGCATAGAAAATTACTAAAATAGTGACAATTCTTATTTCCAAGGAAAATAACAGAGGTTCTCTGTTAGTCTCCAGCTCCTAGAACCACCCAATTTTATGAAAAAACTACCTTTCTAAAACTTACTTTGCTAAATATATTTATAATTTCTTGAAATTTCTTTAAAAAAAAAAAAAAAGAACAAAAAAGACATTACAAAACTGTGATCCATGGAAACGTAAAAGTTTTAAACTCTATGTTTGGACATGGTTTAGAAGAGAACACACTATTTTCTCAACCTCAGGAAACTGTGAGGAAAAGATGCTCAGTACAACAAAGTTACAAACAGCAAAAAAATCCCCAAATTTAAGTAATTTAGACATAAAAGAGGATTTACAACTGCATTTGGGAAAACCAATTTTTTGGGGGAAAGTTTTCATAACATTTTGAGCAGTATAATACAGCCTCAGAATAGGAGGGGGTGAATCAGGAAATGGGGCAGAGGCAGAACTCCATGTCCTGGCAGTCAATATGCTGCAGTACCCGGTACTTATGGACAGACAGCCTTATGATAATTTGCATAAATAGATCTTTGTCTATCTAATTTAAGGTAACTGACATGTAGTAACAAGGAATTTGCGTTCTTCCAATGATAAACTATTGCTATGTTTTGCTCACAGTACTGTTACGGGTCTAGATGACAGAGAAACTAGTTCAGAACCATTGCTTGTCAGCAGAAGTGGTGGGTTGCAGTCTTTAGTGCTACTGCCACCTTTTCCTGGTCTTAAAATTAAGAGAGCTGAACACAGTTAAGAGGGAAAAGGGTTTTACCTCGGTATTTATTTAAGGATCCTTAGGTGTGCTGAAATCCACATCGAAATGCACCCCGAAGTCCCCACCGAAGAAAATGGCCACTCACAATGTGATGTGTATACAATTATAGGCCTTGCAAAAATTAGCATATCTATCAAAGGTTCCCCAGGGAGGGACTCGAGCGAGACCCCTCGTCCGAGGAACCTTCCCCCTGGATGGGCCTATCTTTGTTTACAGAATGTGTTCTGGAGAAGACCTTGGTGTCTGGGGTTTTTAGAATGTTTGGTCTCTTGGCTTAACGGAATATTGGGTCTAAGGGAAGTTATCAAACTTAAAGAACTATAACTATGTAGGCTAAAAGCACAAAGAATACATAAAAGCTATATAAAAGGGTATATAAAATGGGTATAAAAGAAAAGCAAAAACTCATCATGGCATCACTACTGATGCCCCTGCTAGAAGAACCTAATGCTATTTCCAATGTCTGTGAGAACTCAGTTTGCAAGAGTTAACATAAAACCAACAGAACCAAGTAAAATATATTTACAACTGAGCAAACAATAGAAACAGCCAGCAAACCACCACCACAAAAATCACATACAACACCGTAAAAAGATATGTTTAGTCAAGTTTAACCAGACACTTGCTTAAACAACTTAGAGCAACAGGGTCTAGACAGAAAAAAGAAAACAATCAAATTTCAATCATCTAAAAGTAGGATAGAATTTAAGTTAAAAAATGATAAAAGAAAAACTGAGTGTGGCAACATTCTTATAGTAGGATTAGCTTTAAACTTAACATTTCAGTCAAAATGAAAATGAGGAATCACAAAATCATCACATTTAGAGGCAGAAAAAAAAAAAGAAGGGAATAAACGCACATTTTATAGCAGTAAAAATAAACTCCAGTTAGCAGAACCAAGCCTGGCTCATGACCTGGTCTATTAAATCAGGCAGTACATCATTTTGGATTAGTGCAAAAACCCTGAAAGATACAGTCCTTGTCTTATAGTTGAGTGTTATAAAATAAATTGTAAAGCAGCACATAATGACAAGGTGCAATATAAAGGTCTACAAGTGAAATAAAAATGGACAAGTAACAGTTGACTATGATTGCTTAAAAGAAACAAGATGTTTAAGTGTTCAAAGGTGAGCACATTCATAAGACATACTGACGGACAAGAGGATGTAAAATGTTCCAAAGCACATGACAACCAATTTAATCACATTTCAAGTATATTTTTGTACATTAAAACTACTTATACTGTGGGCAAGATTTAGTTAGGACATCAAGACATAATAGTAACTGATCTGGAGTAGCAAATGTACCATGGCATAGGTGTCTCATATACTCTGTAGTACAACTACTGAGTGCACTGTGTATGTCCATATAGACTGTTTATAATTCAACTCTCACAAAATTTCACACTCCTACTGACTTTGGTTAAAAGAAAAAAACTCATTAGCTCTCTGGCTGTATATTCTGATACCTGCTGGACTTTGTATACAAATGCAACATAAGAAAAGAGAGATATGAATGTTAACTTTGCTTTCATGGATTGAAGGATAGAGGGACCTAGTCCCCAAAGACCAGGACACTCATTCAGTAATGTTTCTGTTTGTTCACAGAAAATATTTAATGTGACCTTCAGTAGGTCAGTGACTAAGATACAACATTATGCATCCTCCCCATTTTTAAAAGTCTAAACTTAAAGGTCAGTTTAATGAATAACTTCCATGTAAGAAAAAAACCAAACACCGTTCAAATTATTAATTTTCTAGTGTTAGTCCTTACAGATACCAGTTGGAGCCTTTAGAGCTTTGCAAAAATAGTTCAAGCTTGTTTTGCAATATAAATCTCAAAAACAAATTTGGTACTTTCTTGTGTCAGCAAAGGGAGTTGTAAAACTGACATTGTGTAAACTGCCTTCTTTCTACTTCAAACTACGTGTGGAACGATGGGCAGGGACAGAGTGCCTGTACACACAGGAGCTGAAGACTGCATATTTCTGTCACCTTCAAGAGGCACAGGGGAAGAGGGGGCACTGAACTTGATGGTCTGTTTGTACGACTGATTCAGTGATTTTTCCAAGTAATTTAGCAAGCATTACACACTGAGTACACATCCTCCAACATCCTACTGATTACTGCCAGAAACAGAACCTTCACACTGGTTTCACTGGCAAAAAAGGACACTTAAAATGTCGATGCTGGCGAGTCCAAGTTCTATTCCCCCGCCCCATGAATGTTGACGAGTAGGGCCTGCTAGAAATATCTCAACATATGCATACAAAGGAAGGTTAACCGAAATTTACTCAAGAGAGATGCATGAAGATGGGTCCAAACTTCCCGATACATTTCACAGTGGCAAAGACCCACTGCTAACTGTTATCCAGCTGCTGTTAGCTTGGATGCCCCATTTCTGCTCGACATGTTTGTGCTTGTCCCAGCACCAAGTGACACCTAGGAAATTAATTAGTTCAAGTTCCTCCCTTCTCATCCATGTCAACTGGTGATAATGCTGATAACCTTCTGTCATCAGGAACCTGTACTTAAGCAATGGGGAAATACCTGCTCATTACTGCAGATGCCTCTGTGGCCAGGGCAGAATGCAGTGGCAGGGCGGGTGGTAATCACATCTTTCATATTAGGTCCCCCACTATCTGAAGTGTGCCAGTGGCAACACAGGACTCCTAATGTACTGTTCTGTTTTATAGACTGTATTTTTCTCCTCCATTTTTTTTGCTCAAGACATGAAAGCATTCAAAGGTTATTAAGTTTTAATGCTTCTTTTTACATTAAATATTTTTTTAACCTCTACTAGCAGAAATATGGGCAGATGGAAGTGGAAGAGGAAAGTTTAGAGCTCCACAGAAGTTTTTAAAATAAATTAAGTTAAAAACCAATCAGAAAAAAACCACACTAGCTGACTAATTTATATTTTTACACAGGATAACATTCTATTAAAAATGAATTTATTTGCCTTTAAAAAACCTAGGTGACTAAACTGAGTGCTAACAGCATCTTGCAGATTCAAAACCTGAATCTAGGAAAACAGAAATTCCCACAGACAAGACACAGAACTCAGTCAAGAACTGAAATTCCTCTTGGAAATAAAGAAAGGACAACCCACAGCAGCATAGACATTTGGAAAATAATTGCCAAAAAATAGTAAATTCACTTCCAGTGTGCCTTCTCATCAGAAGAAAGGGAAAGAAAATGCACATGGACTGTAGATGAGTAAAAGAAAACTAGCCTTCAGATAACAGCTAAAAATTTGTGGAACAGACAGGAATAGCCTGAGCAACCTTCTCCCAGAAAAGTTGTCCGTATTATAGCATATTAATTCACCAGTAATAAAAATATTTTATAAAATAAAAGGAACACTACTGTTCATATCTCATGGGATATGCAGCCGTTAAGATAATTTGATAATCTATATTTAAAACACCTAGAATAAAGGTTTCACCAGGTCAATCTTTCATTGGCATTTTAATTAAATAATTGGTCTAAATTCTAAACTCAGAAGTGAATTTACGATCTTATTTAAACAGAATAACTGAGGTCATCAAATGACTTTTAATTAAATTGTTAATTGATTTTTCTTTAATTCTTTAGGATGATTGATGGCCACACACTTAGTTGCTACATTTGTTAATTACCACCATGAGTCAATTCCATGCAGTGCACTTTGGTACAACTGCTCCAGCAATCTTTGTATTAAAAAAAAACAATTTCATAGTTTTGCTACACCATTTTGCATTACTCATGCATGCTTCCTGAGGCAGTTTATTTTTAAAAAATTGGTAAGGTAGATCAATCACTTTCATAGGATGTAGTTTACAAAATTAACCTGCAGGTGAATTAGCAGTCCAATCATTTTTTTCTGCAAATCTTGCGCCAATTCACTCAATAATCTTTCTTATGGCTTCCTTATGTTCATTTCATTTTTTGAAAATTACGCAAGACGAGCTACCTTAAACTTCCTTTAATAGTTGGTGTAGAGATGGCAAATTTTTTTTGCATGTTCTTTAGCTTTATTTACAGAGTTCTGTAATCTCCTTACAACAGACCTTCTGTGATCATGCACTAAATAAAGACCTACAGAAATGACAGCTTGTTTTCACACCTAAGTACTGCTATCTGTCCGTAGTTTGTTGACAGCATAATTCCTATTACCACCAGCAGCGCAAAATGTAACTGCTTCACCTTCATTCAACATAAGATCTGGATTTAAACTTTGGGTTGAGATAAGCAATTACTGCATTTCAGAACACAGTAGGAATAAATAAATAAATAGTCTCTGCTTTTTTCTTACCAAATTCTATATTAATGAGAATATTGCTAGAAAGATATGAGCTTCCGATAAGCCTTTCTGAATGCATATCTAAACAATTTATCAGCAGTAGTCTTTCTTTCATTTACAAAGTTGATAAAAAAACCCCAAACCAAACCAACCAAAAAACAAAAACAACCCAAACACAAAACCAAATGAGTCGTCCACAGCTGACTGAAGCAACTCTCTCAGCCTGTGTCAGTAAAAAGATCATAATTTCACCATCTCATCAGCATCAGGGAAGGCAGAAAATCGTAATTCATATTTTTAACAGTATTACAGAAAATTTGCAAAGGCTGTATGGAGAATCTAGACTACCACCTTTCTGGTAATGTGTTTTACCACTGCATACTCAAGAACCAAACAGAAATTACAAGACCCATTCTGTTATTTCACCTGTGATTAACGTGCCAAAAATAAAACTTCGACACCCACCATCATGCAGAAACACTATGTTGTCAGAAGAAATGTGACTGGCTAGGCCACTAATTAAAAACCAAATTGTTTCAAAATAGTGATAAATTTAAATCTGAAAAAACACAACGAGGACACAGTTAAAACAAAAACGAACAAATGAAAAAACCCCAAACTACCGACAAATGCATAGGAAGCTTATTTTCTACAGAGTTCATTTTGACCACAATTACTTTCTTATTGATTTATTTGGTGTTTTTCGCTGAAATGCAGAAAGTTTCATTTCTCTTATCAAGTGATTATTATCACTGATGAAGTCCAGTGTTTTACTTGAGTCTCCATTTGTTCAGAACTGGAACGCATATAACTTGTAATTTTTTCCAGTTTATCTACTGTGTTTGAGCAGATGAATGGTTAGTTAGCACCCGTCTCTACTTTGGACTTCATTTGTTATTAAGGTTGCTAAACCAAGATGTTTGAATGAGATGGAGTTTTAAATCAGGCATTCCATCCGTAGCACATGTAATTCTAGGTTTTCTTTTATAAAAATAAACATCTCCTGTTGTTCCAGCATATCCTGGAAATTTTAAAATCAGGAACAAGTAGATAAAAATAATAGTTCTTGAAAGAAGAAAAGCAAGAAAATTCAGGACAGTAAGAGAGGCAAGCAAAAGGTTTTCTTCCTTTTAAACTTTGACATGAACATGGGTATGTGAACAGATTTTTTTGCTTCATGTGGGCAAGAAAGGAGAAGAAATGGAAACCTTGGAATGATTTGCTGGGTGCAAACAAGCCTTCAGGAGCCAGCAGAGAAAGCATAGAGACCACTCAAAATCCTATTTGAGAAGAAAAACTTCTTTTCGGTCAAAGGTATGTATGAAAAACTCAAATAAAATGGAACAATATTCAGCGTACTGGATTTAAAATGGTGATTTCATGAAAAGGTTTTGCTTCCATTTTAAAACATACTTCATCAGTCTTCAAATACGCCTGCTTACGAAGAGGGTGGCCATTTTTCCTGCAAGTAGCACTTCTTAAGAACTGAAAATACCCAGCCTTTATGAAAATGTCTTCAGACATAAGTTTTATGCTTGCGTTAGTGAATCAGATCCTCTTTCATAATTTTCTACATTAGTACTTCACTGATAGGGGAACTAATTGAAGACACACAGTTTGTCTTCTTACAATGATTTTCAGCGTTACAATGTACTCTCTCATGCTCATTTAGCAAAATGTTCTAAGTCCTTACAACAGATAGCAAAGACAGAATCCCCCTTTTTTCAAACTGTGTCAGGACAGCTAAGCTTGGAGGTTAGCATGGACAAGATGACACCCACAATCCTAACATTTATACAGCACAGGAAGCAAAATGTATTGGCTTTCTTTCATTGTTTTACTTTCCTACTTAAAATTATAGAACAAACAAGGCAATGGAATCAGTACCACAGCTTACAGGCAGAGGTTAGGAACTCATGTAGGGCACCTAGAAACCAGGAAAATACAATACAGGGTTTGACACAGAAACCTCACAATACTTCAGATTGTTCTGGTTCTGTTATTTTCCTTCTAATTCTTTCTTTGTTTCCTCTATTTATCTTTGTGTTACCCAAACACTTACACAAAAGCCTGATATCTACCACCCAAGGAAACTTTTAACTACAAACTGTGAATTGTAGGGGTTTTTTTTCCTCCATTTACATTCCTGCTTAGCCAGAGGCAGCAATTAACCCTTACAAGCTGTTTTACAACATGGACCATGTCTTCCTGTTTTATATCATGTTGTCAGCACTTAACAAATTATCCTAATAGCCGTGTTTATACTCCTTGCAATGTGCAATTCACACACCACATTTTGACCCTTCAAGTACAAAATGTGACTCCAGGTATTTTCAGTGCTATTTAAAACATGCTATTCAATCTCAACTAAACAAAACTGAATAGATGGAATCATGAGATAAAAATCCTTATAGTTAGATAAAAATGAAAAACAAAAAGAACATTATGAAGATGACTGCAGGTGAAAGCTTAGGGAAATAATGCCTGGGAAGGATGCAAATGAATTAGTCTACATTGCCTACAGACTGATATTTAAAAGATAGTGCCGCACTCCAGGTTCTGATCCCTACACTCTGTAATTGGTATTTACTATTTTAAGTCAAAAAGCAACTTATTTGTGGTATATTGTGGGATGATCATTATACAGCTTACCAGTAAAGACACTCAACATGAAAAATTCATACTTCTAGATTTTGATGTCAAGATTATTTAGGGTTTTCTGTTACCAAAACACTGTCCTTGACAAAAGTGTTCTTGGCTTTAAGTAATTGCAAAATCAAATGCCATCTATTTCTGTCAAACGAAAGGAAAGAAAAAATACTAAGAAACTCCTCTTGCTAAATACCCCTTTGCACACCAGCTATGGTTATGCTAATGGACCCTGTCCTCAGGTCATCTGTTCAAATTAAAGAAACTGCCTTCACAGTAAGAAATCTGCATAGATTGCCAATTGTTCTAGTTCATTACCTGTTAGCAAATGTGAAGAGCCAAAGCCAATTCTGACATCTATGTGTAATGAATTCATTACAATGCCTGGCACATTTAGCTTTGGGAGAAAAAACGAAGGACAACAGAAAGGAACAATGCAGATTAGATTTTTATTAAGAACATTTGTTGAAACAATAGTTGCTGGAATAAATTCTCAAAAGTTTTTTTCAGCCTTTTCTGAAGTCTCATTTTTTAGCAGTTTATTACATAACTTGTTTCAGTTTTAAGGTACACACATATAATATTTATAGCAAAGTGGGTTAAATAAAACAATGTCTTCTCATCAAACCAACATGTGGCTTTCCATTTAACAGATTATTCTAATACAGGACTTCTGATTTGCCTGGACTTCAGGAAACATGACTGTTACTTGAGCACCCCCACTACAATACAAAGATACATGTTTAATATGAAGTCTTACAAAGAAATAAAAAGCATTCAGATTAGATGAAAGCTTTATGTGGGGATAATTTATAGAGAAAAACTGGTGTTTTTTCTAACCGTTTTCTGTATTTACTCTCCAGATGGAAGGTTCTTTAAATATTCAGAATTTTAGTTATTTTACTTTAAACAAACTAGAGCTTTTAAAATATAATCTCCAAAGAGCATATCAATTTGAAACAACAACAATTAGGGAAATAAATTTTGCCTGTCCTACACATGTGTTACATGTTCACTTTTTCTATCAAGGCAATTTAGCTGGCCATATATAAGTAGATACATACAATTCATAATAAGGTTCTATTACGGATCATCTACAAAGGCAGTATGGGTGAGAGCTTTGTTTGAAATGATTAAACAGAAGCATGTGAAATTCCAGACTTAGTGCGAACGGGAAGCTTCAGTTACCCAAGTATGTGTTTGACAAGGGACACAGCTGAAAATAGCTGCCCAGCAAGTCTTGAGATGTGTTGGGAAAAACCTTCAGAAAACGAGGTGGGCAAGCAATTAACAAAGTCTTTCATGTATTATGCAGTGTGGGAACTCATTGCAAATGGTTCCTTATGAAATACAACAGAATGTTATTCAGTGCTTTTATTTATGACTCATTAAAACTTGCAGGCAATGTCAAGGCACTTTTAGGGGAGCAAGTGCTTTGTGATCCAGCAGAACAATACAGAATATCTTTAAAGAAATCAAGAAAATTAATTAGATGGGAAATTTATTAGATCAGTAATGACAACTGCAAGATTTTTGGGAGCCTCCACTTTTCAGTAAATGGGAGAAGGACTCCCTTGGCAGTGGTAAGTAGCCTCCTACTCCACTTTGTAGACTATTTCTTCTTGAGACCTAAGAGTTCCTGAATTGAAATGCCATGTATTACCTATCATGAAGTATTAAAATCAACTGACCCTTGGTGCTTCCTGCAGAAGACATTCTGAAATGTCTTTGCCTGGAGTATCCCGAGTATTTCAGCATTTGCATCAGGCTGACGAGCAACACACACCACCACTGTTCCATCTCTCCTCTTCAAACCCCCTTGCACAGGTAGCTTTTCTGATTTTTCTAGCATGGCCATCTCTATGCTGCAGTATCAGAGTGCCTGTCCCCATGGGGGCTGCTTGTCTCCCTGATACAAGAATCCCACATTGCCCAAAGAGCACCATGGGCAGCCAGTCAAGTCCTAATAAAAACCTGCTATGGTCACTAGAGTGCTACCCATGTGCATCAGCACGACAACCACACCCACCCTCATGAAAATTTATAGGCAAAGGGGTAATTGATGCAGCTTTTCAAGAGGATTGAGCCATTACTTGAGTTCAGTCTTTCAGTTGTACCAATAGCAACAACTGGAAAAAAGGGAGGGACGGAGATCTGTGACTGCACATCATTACTTAATCAGATTATTTAACTGTAGTTATTATTTTTTAAAAAGATAAAGGTATCTCTTAGCTTGACGAATACACTAACAGATTTTTAATCACTTTAGCTCAACTTCTGACATAATTAAAGTAAAATATGACCTAACTGAACAAACCAGCATTATTGTCCTCTTACAGACTCTATATATCTTCACATAAAAGGAGCAAAGGCAGGAAAGGCTCTGTACACATGCAGAGCCTACCAAAATAAGGAAACATAAAATTTCAGAGGTCTAAGATTAAAAAGCGCTCTGAAAGCTTTTTTGCATCTACCCTGGGGTAGATTTTAAAACTCCTCTGACTCAACTTGTGGTGTAAGTCACTGAGCTTAATGTGTGTTTATTGCTCAGAGATGACTGCAGATGTTCTCTGCTTTAGGAATGCAAGTGAAAATCTGTTAGTGAAATAAATTAAAAGTTAATGCCAAAAAATAATAGCCCAAGTATTAAAAAAAAAAAAAAGCGCACATTTTTCTGTTTTCTACAGCTGTATGAAGCAGAAATTTAATCAGGTGATTAAAGGTTAACTAAATCCCCACAGAAAAACTACAGTCACTGACTAATTGGTTTTCACTTTTGTTTAGCTACATCATTTTGATCAGCTTTTATCCCCTGGTAAAGCCAAAACGGTGCTGCTGTTCTTATCATTACAGTTGATCAATCTTCCCTGCTTCTGAGGGGGAATCCTGTAAACCTTCTCTTTTCAGCACATCCATCAGGCAGACAAAACAAAAGGTAAACCTGGCAAATACTGCTTGCTCAAGGTAAGCATTAATCGTAATAGCTGGCTGTAATTAGGAACAAGATGTATAAACTGGCAAAAAGCAATAAATAACTTGAAACTAGAAATGTGGTAAGGTTTAAACCCAAAGACTGCACTTGGGTTTAATCTGGCTTACTCACTTTGCTGGTACTCCTCCATGTAGCAGCATTTAAGTCAACATAATTCTAGAATAATTAATATACAGAGCTTTAATGCTTTGCATTACCAGTTACTGACAAGTCAGCTCAGGATTTCACGTGGGTGCACTGCACAGTGACCCTGCTTATCAGTAAGCCATCTCTAGACCTTCAAGATCTATCAACCACCTATAGAGATCCAGACTAACATCTGAAATTCCTGCTGACCACTCCAGGCAGCTCTCTTACCTTTCTTTCCCACACCTTTGGTTATGGTAAGAACTTCCAGTACATTTAAAACAGTTTCTGTGCATGAAGTATCTTACTCACTACCACTTCTAGAGTAAATGGACCCTTACCTAAACAGCTTGACCACTTCCCTTTTCATACAAGGCATCATATGAAGAACTGCACACCGGTAAATCAAAACTGATCAGAACATTTACTCACATACCACAAGTTTGTTAAAAGGTGTCTGCATCACAAGAAACCAACAAGCCTGAGACACTGCGAGATTCAGTAAAAAACAAACTGGATACTTTCAGAGAACTTTCTAAAATCAATGAAACAGCAATACAAGAACATTTCTGCCTAAAAAAAAAAAAAGAAAAGAAAAAGAAAGCTTCAGAAATTAATGAAAGCCTGAAGCCTGATAGGGTGGTTAGCAAATGCAGCTGGCACTTAGGAAAAAAGTAATGACAACAAAAATGTGTGAAAGGCAGAACAACAAGCCTAAACACTCTGTGAAGAACTTTGAGTAAAACATGTTCTAATCCTAAAGCAAAGACAAACATATTTTTTGTTTCTTCAAGTTAAACATCTGAAATACTGATTATCTGAAGTCCTTCTGTTTCCTATACATGAGAAACTACTGTCAGCAATATTTCAAACCAGAAGATTTCAGCTTTTTTCTTGGTAGTTGAAGATGTGACCAAATAGCATGGTGCTGAATTCTCCAGTTGATTCAACTGAACATACCTTACTTTCTTTGTCTTCTCACTTGTTTAGTTGTCATGATATAACTGGTATAATAAACAGAATAAAATAAGCTCAAAAAATGCCAGTTCCTATGTGACATAAAACACCTACAATCAGCGAGTGGTGGCTACGTGGTTATTCACAGCTGCCAAAAACTGCTGCCAAAACAAACAGCAATGTTCTGTGCCATTTCCTAGATGTAATGGAAATAAGCATTAATGTGCTTTCTTTTAGTCCATTCCTATTGATCAAGAAGAAAAAGGAAGATAAAGCAATTTTCCTCTGGTATTTCTCAGCCATACACCAGTATAACCACAAGCATCAGCCTGAAAGATTTACCCCAGTGTGGCTGCTACTGTGCTTTTGAATCACCATATCCAGGTTCTCTTCAAGCAGGAAGCAAAGGCTGACTTCATTCCAAAACATGGAAGTCCATTCCCTCTCTGACAGATAAAAAATAGCACTAGTAGCATATAAAGGCTTCCCAGATTTACCATGTTCACTGTGTAACTCAAAAATCAATTTCCTGAAAACACATTGCCCTGAGACAAAGCATTTAATTGTCATACATGTTTCTGAAACACCAGTGACCAAATTCTGTTGCCAGCTAATGAAATCAAAATGGCTTAAGTTAAAAAAAGAATTAGTCATTACATTCTAATGTTATTCTATAAAAATAAATTAGGTTAAGAAAAAGCTAGCTAAAACATATACGGTAACTGTTAAGAGAAAAAAAATCCCTTCTTTTGACAGTATGATGTGGGTTAGTTACAAATACCATTCAGGCTTTAGAGTTTTAAACCAAACCTCTCTTATACACTCTCCATACTGTTTCAGACAGTTACTACAAAACAGTTGTGAATACAGTTTATGTAAAAGTTCACAAAGTTTTCCCAAGTTTCAAGTCTTCAGACGTAACTGACTTTGATGGTATAAGCAATTCTAACACCTACATAAAGCCTTCCTAACAAATTCACTAATCAATACCTTAACCAACATAACTGCAAAGTAGCAAGGGACATACAGCATTTTGGTTGTTGTTTGCTTGTCTTCCTAAGAGAATTGTCAGCATAGTTAGATTACAGAAAAAACAAAGCACACAGTTAAAAAAAACCCCAACCTAATATGGCTTCTTTATTGATTTATAAATAAATGTAATATAAAGAGAATGTCAACAAAATCATTCAGCTACTGCTTATGTGATGAAAAACTGGAGAGCAGACTTAAATGCTGTCAGCTGTGGAATACTCCAACAACTGAACCACAATTTACATTTATTCTTTAAAATAACTCAGGTAATGAAATCAAAGCATAACAGAAATGGTTCTTTTTCTTCGGGCAGTGCAGTAAAGATGTCAAACGCAATGGCTGTCATAAAAAGGTAGGAATACAGAATCATCACAGAATCATTTAGGCTGGAAAAGACCTCCAAGATCATCGAGTCCAACCCTTAAATAATCACCACCCTGCCAACTAGACCACAGCACTAAGTGCCACACCCATTTGTTTCCTGAATGCTTCCAGGGATAGTGACTCCACCACCTCCCTGGGCAGCCCCTTCCAATGCTTAACAACCCCTTTCGACAAAGAAATTATTCCTGATGTCCAACCTGAACCTCCCCTGGCTCAGCTTCAGGCTATATCCTCTCATTCTGTCTGTCCTGGTTGCTTGGGAGAAGAGGCTGACCCCCACCTGGCTACACTCTCCTTTCAGGCAGTTGTAGAGAGTGATAAGGTCTCCCCTGAGCCTTCTTTTCTCCAGGCTAAACACCCCCAGCTCCCTCAGCTGCTCCTCATAACACTTGTGCTCCAGACCCTTCACCAGCTCAGTTGCCCTTATCTATGAGGTAATGTAATCCACCTCAACTTGAGTGCTTACTGTAAACAGTGGGTGCAAACCTAAGTGGGAAACTGCACCCACAGAGCTGTGCCACAGGCACTCTTATTTGTCTACGTCATGGACAAACAAAGTTTTCATAAACTTAATGTCCAAAAGGAGTTAGGAGTTACTATTTACTGAACTTGTAAACATAAGTTTACATCCCGAATTGAGTACTTTTTCCTGTGATGGAGAACCTTTTGCAATGAAACAACATTCTGAGAACCAGGAAAATAGATTAGCATAAATTACACATCAGAAAAAAATGGTTACTAACTTTTTTTTGGGATTTACTGTGTTTATATTCAATGAAGTACACTTAGCAATGTCACCCTCAGCAAAAGAAAGACGCTTCCTATCATGGACAAATACAGTTTTTCAAGTGGAGCTAAGAGCGATCACGTGCTTAGGGACACAGACAAGCACCACAATTATCTTGAAAAGAACACATATTACCTGCAGGCTGGACAAAAAAACTCTCTTCATCCATTCTGAACTGTTGAAAATTATTTTGTGACTTCCCATGAGACAGAACACCTCAGACACGGGAGGAGGGAGATACACTATTTGATCTTGCTTATGAATGCTGACAGCTACAGAAATTTTCTTGCTGCTTTCAGTATGTAGAGCATCAGGCATCACAGACCAATAAAGTCAGTAAAGAGTAGGTTTTTGCACAAAGACAACTAAAATAGCTGTATAGGATGCAGAACTACTTAATCATGGCCAGACTGAAGAGAGAAAAATGGCAAAAGCTCCTTTACTTGGATCCTTACATGAAAAATAAATAATCTCTAAAATAAAACAGAATTCAGAAAATATTTCGTATCATTAAGAATGGCATAAAAACAAAAAATGTTTGCATATAATTAAGTTTATTCAGCCCATATAGTGATGCTGTTCTAGCAAATGATTTACATTTAAACATAAACAACCTTTCCTCATATCACTAATGAAATGAAAAGAACATTAGCTGGATAGTGCTGTCTAGAAGCTACAGAAATTTAAACGGTAATCTCAGTTACCATTTAAATCTCAACCTAACTGCAAAATATGCTTTCCTGTACCACTAATTCTAATATATGCTACATGAAATAAAAAATATATACACTGTAGCAATCAAAACTTATATTTCGGCTATGTAACGCAGAATTTTTTCTCAGAGGTGAAGAAAACAAAGTTGGATTTAATCTAAACTGAAAACATGGTATATCCAGCTCCAAGAGATACTAAAAACTGATTCTTTTGTTGAAACTGGTCAAATGAGTGTTACTACTACATTACTAAGAATATTTTAAAAAATTAGTTCAATAAATAAGCTTATATATACAACTGCATGGAAGACCAACACTTTACTTTGTCTTTGACAGCAGCAAATAGGAATCTGATGCCTAGGGTGGAAAACTTCTTTTTGGCATATGAATCTGATGCGGCTTTCCAACCTGAGGTTATTTGCTTACTATAATGTCAAAGAGGAACATCTTTCAGAGATACAAGAAAAGACAATCCAGTCTTTTAAGCACAGACAAAAATTCATGAACAGAAACAATAAACAGACGCTCCATTAGCTAAATATAATCTTAATTCGTGGAAGATCTCTTTCCCTATCTATGCCTAAGGATGTTGTTTAAAGGCTAAAATAAACTGCCAAGGGTGACGAGACCAGAGGCAATCAAAGAAAAAACTCTGGCAAAGCAAAGATGGAATTCATAGACCACTGTTTTGCACCAGAAAAGAATCCCCATACATGTGTAGATATTTAAGTATAAACATCTATAAATTACAATTATGCATGTGCACAGGTAGGTAGATACTCAGGAAAAAAAAATCTGAAACACGGAAGATGGGATTCAATGAACATATTAAAGAAAAAGAAAAAGATTCCATCAGTGTACAAGAATTTAGAATGCACATTCTCTATATTCAAAGAAAAGCAATACCCACTTGAGAAGCCAGAGACAACTGTGCCTCTGTGATGAATGAATAGTTATTCCCTTTATAGCAAAGAATGAGAATTAGAGAATGAAGAGACTGAATATTCACCAGCACTGGGAAAGCACTGAATTGGAAGGACAGATAACAAACATACCTAGAAAATAAGCCAAATATGGAGAAATGATAAATATGGGCAGGTGGTATCAAATCAAACCAACAGTCAAATAACAAAGAATAATTAGTTTGACTTATTCTTATTTTTGCAGTAGGCAGTGCGGAATGAGCAGTCCTTTCAGAAATGTAATTCCAGTAGCACAAGCTTCATGGTTGAAGACTGAGATGGGAATGTGTGTGCTATTACATTACCCAAGATATCACGACAGAACATAAATTTAGGGGACACAGATCATTGCCAGGACTGAAATCAGACAATCTTTTCAGCATGGTACACACAGGTGAGCGTCATCAGAGAAGGAGGAGCAAGACATATTTCATGCCCCTGTGTAGAGATACTGACTCAGAAATCAATCAACTGAGTCACAAAAGCATTTCCATCAGCTGAGGACACCTCTACAGAAAAGTCATGACCAACAAGATGCATCATACTCACAGATATAGTAAACTTATCTCCCTAAAGTGTGTGCAGACCATGCAACTGCTGTGCTAATCTGTTAGTGGAAGAGCAAGCTTTACTATTTACCATCTAGGAATTCTAATTTTTAAGACCTATAGGAAAATCTGATGGATCTGAAACAAGCTCTTGAGAAAGCACTTGCTCCTCAGGAAAGTAGACTCTGCAACCTGTTCTTGTTCAAGGGCTTGCAATGATCAGCTCTAACCATTTCAGTAAACTTTGGATAGCCAGTCTTGAAAAACATATATTCAGAACTTGACTTCATACATCATCAATTCTGATCGCTGCAGATGAGAAGATAATCAGTCAATTAGTTGCTGAGATATATACACTGTATTTCTCGATATAGTGATATGAAACTTTATGTGGTACTTTTAAAAGTGAGTAAACAAGACAAGGATACCAAAATATTTCACTGATGGGAGAGAAAAGCTAAAGATCCATTTTTCATTCTAGAAATTCACATCCTTTTTAATACATCAAAAGTCACTGAATGTCATCTACACATTTACTGGATCCCACTTTGCTTTTAAAGCCTCTCCAAATTTCTGAGAGATTGACACATGAAAAGATGGAAAAAGGAACACACATTTGAAGTAACCCACCCAACAGGCACAACAATCAGAAACAACACACTACAATTACAGCAACAGACTTGCTGCTGGTTTCAAGTGTCTAAGCCTTCTGCCAGGTCCTCAGTGCTTCAGGCTTATATTACCATTTCTAAAACAAAAGTGTTGAGGGCACACTCAGTTTTAAGCATAAAATACATTGATCTCCTCCGGAGGTAGAGTACATGGCATTGATCTGAGCACTCGTGATACAGACAGCAAGCTGTGACTGATAAAAAGCATTGTTCTTAAATGCTCTTGACAGGACTAAGAAAGCAGATGCAAGGTGACAAATTAGAAGGGATTGAGAGTTGGGGGTATATTTTGAGGCTCAACAATTAGAAAACAATTTTGTACAGATTGCCTGATTCTTGCCTCATTCACTTGCTTCTGAGAGGGAAAAGCAAGCAATTACCTACACACCCATTGGAAATTTTAAACTCTTAAGCTGTGCATCACTGAACATTCTGTTTCCACTGGCTATCAAAAATCTGCTGCATTTAAATGTGAAAACAGATTATTTCCCCCCAGCATCCAGCTGTGGACTAGGGAGATCCATGGATTTTTTTGCTATCATGAGATTATACATATTAAAGGTTTGGTAATCCAAAATGGACTGTAAGCATCAGCTGCTTTTGCTTGAGCCTCACAGATGTTACTCATTAGTTGTGGATAAGCCATTTGGCAGTAGAAGAGAATTCTGCTCAGACAATGATGTATGGTGGTGGTAAACTGTGCTAGAATCAACAAAATTCATCACCCAGAAACAGAAAGTACTTAGTACCCCGGGTATCACTTTTACACATGTGGTCTAGAATACAGGAATGTTGAGCCAAAAAAATAGCATTTAATTGAGCATGGATCAGGCTTCCCAAGGGTAAAGATACCTTGTTTCTCTAGCATGCACCACCCTTCAGTCCCTTTCTCTGGAGAGTGACAGAACAGAGCTTTGTGTTGTTTTTGGAGGAACTAGCATGGATAGACATAAGTTAATTTCTGCAGAACAAAAAGATATAAAAAAATAAAAGAAAATGCTTGTTTGCTATTATTTTAGCATTATAAAAAGAGTTGATTGAGATAGATCATCTTACATTCAGAGCTGCACTCCTTTAGCTCTTTTAAAATCATTGATGTCTAGTACACTCAAGAGTTTGAGAAAATTAAGAGAATGTGTTCTTTTTTTACTGACAGTAGGGATGACAAGAGAAAATTCAGCTGCCTGCTTTAGCCATAATTTCATATTTCTAATAAATCAAGAAACCGTAAGTTTTAGGTGGAAGGCATTATTTGATTTTTCAGCTCATTGATTTGTCTCATTCAAAACTTTCCAAGATCCTTGCAATTTTTTATTCACAAAAGGCATTACTGAAAAAACCCAGCGTTATTGATGTTTGACAAGTCAGCAGATAAAACTCATTCTCAATACACAACAGATTATCTCAATACCAACATTCATCAGATCTCTCAAAAGACGTGATCTCAGTTTTAAAAAGCTTCCAAGAAAACACCATCATCTAAGTCCTCTAACAGTCAGCTGGAAGATGAAGTTAAAACATATTGTAGAGAACTGGAAATGTAAGACCTAAGCTTAGGTTTTCCTTTTCTTCACAAGGTTACCTGAAGATATTTTTCACTTAAGTCTTTACAGGAATGCATGAGTGTTCTCAGATTGCAAACTAAATATAAATGCATGCATAAACTTGGAAGGCAACATAACACGCTATTTGTGCTTTACATTTAATTTAAAGCATAACGATTAAAACTTGCATTTCGGGGGAATAAAGTTTATGCAATCAGAGGGCACAATCCTTAATGCTGGCACAGATTGCTTCAAGCTGCACAATAAACGTTACCTCTACTTACCTCGTTACAGCACCATAGCACTATGTTGCTTCCAGTACACTACTTTCACAAAAAGACATATGTATTTAGAAACTTACCCAATGGCAAAATACAAATATTGAATGTATTTAGGAGGAAAGACTGAACAATCAGAAAAATCATTAAGAGTGCTTATGTGTTTAAAAACACAAAAGTTTTTTGCCTCGAAACTTTTCACAAAAGCAATGAAGCGAGTAGCAAGGGCAATTTATAAGCTTCAGATACAGCTCTTATTTTGTCACCAGCGTGGGTGAGATGATACTGAACAATCCCAGACTGGATGCTAGCCTTGGTAACTGCTGCGGTGCTCTGCAAAAGGCTAGCTCGGCTGGACCGAGCACCGAGCAATCTTGCCCTGCAGCTGTGGAGGAGGACGGAGGCTAATTGTCAGTGGGAGGATGGGTGAGGTCTCTAGCGGGGCTCGCTTAGACCACCAATGGAAAGGGCATGGAGCAGAAAGGAAGGAGGCAAGGGACTCTTCTTGGGGAAGCAGTAACAGGTTTATTAACAGCAGGAAAGGGGACCAAGAAAGTGCCCTGCCACTCTCTGTGGAGGAGGTTTTATACCGCGGTGGCATGGGCGGAGCAGACTCAAAACAACCAATAACGGTACCATTACGGGGAGGTACAGAGGCGGAGAACATTACACAGCCACGAATGGGAGAGGGGTAGGTGGGGAGGGTGAACATGGGCCAATAGTAAAGGATAACATGACTGGGAGGTGGGGAGTGCGGTGACCATTGCGTACGCGCAGGGTGTCATGACTTTCCACCGAAGCGAACGATTTTTCCGGCCCAGCTGCCTCAGGGCAGCCACGTTAGGGTAGGCAGCCATCCTAGGATTCTTGAGACCCAGAAGGGCCAAACCACCAGGCCCCCCAAACAGCTGGGTCCAGGACTCCGTGGCAGGAGCTAGGGCACACCGCAACAGGTAACCAATCTCTAAATGCCAGGCAGAAAGTCCATATATACATATATATATATATATATATATATATTCATTCTTTTCCCCTGTCCATTTCACATTTTTTGGTTTTTGTTTAGTTACAAGCAGATGAGCAGTATACCGGAAGGCACTCAGCCTAACACATCTTTGAGATCTTTACATCTCTTCTACAGCTTATCAAGGGCTTAGACGCACCTGAAAGCACTATATATAGTTCATCTACATAACCCTAAGGGGAAAATTTTGAATTTTGCTGGGATTTTGACTGTCCAAGATTCTGCCACTTCACCTGATAGTTAAAGTCACGATACTGTGCAAGGCTCAAACAATATAACTGAGAAAGGTAAACACTGTGATAGCTTTTGGTAGGCACATCTGGAGCTACATACACCTGGTAATGACCTTTAAGGGTCTTTCAGTTCATCTGAAAACACGTGCATCAAGAAAGGCCATTGATTTACTCTTTTCTTTTTAGACAACGGGAAATATTCTAACATTCCGGTTCTGCTACTCAGTTACTCATTTCAAACACAGCATAATGTGCTCAATATTTAGGTATCATAAAAATAGCACAAAAATACTTCTGTCTTGGTGGTTTGGGGTTTTTTCCTCCCAATAATAATGTTTGCAATTCTGTAAAAGTTATCAACTAGAGACACATAACTACAAAACAACTGTATATCATACAAAAAAAGTTTTTCTAGGAAGATAATGGATCAACATTTCCAAGTATAATGCATTTGAGTCAGTTTTCATATATACAAAAGTTATATAAGTTGTCATGACAAAAAATGCCATTAACTGAATAAAAACTTTTGTAATCTTGATGGGTTTGATACTATGCAAATGATGTATCCATTTACTTTATTAATAAAACATCATTGTATTACATAGAGACACATTTTGCACTTGTGTTTTTGAGCTATTTTTAAATTAGGTTAGATTTGACAAGGGACTATTTGTGGTAATGTGGTAATTAAGATTTGAACAGATGTCAGCATTAATAAGGGATTCAAATGAGGTGTAGGGAGATAAATGTACTCTTTTAGCTGTGCTGGCACAGCAGGCATCATTGAGAGGAGATGGCAGCACGGATTCAGCAGTTCTTTTTTCAGAAGAGCTTCTGGAAAACTGTCCAGTAACTCAGGTTTTCTGATATTATTCATTCATTTTGCATCATCTTTCAGAATGTCTTAATTTTGAAATAAATTACTGTTCTATCAATATTTATGACATTAAAGAATTTGATTGATATCTTATAATTGCAACAGTCTTTTATAACAGAAATTATTATCTTTTGTGCTATTGCTCATCACTTTAAAAAAACCTCTATACCTACGTTTTCTTAGTCTCTCTGTTACAATAGGTTGCTTAAGCACATAATGCTGTGAGCAACACCTTTCAGAAATTAAAAGCTAAATTCAGAGACAGGTCCAAGTCTTAAATTCAGTTCAAAGAAACCAGTATTTGTACTATGTACACTAAACTAGAATAAGAAGTCCATAAATTCACCATTAGCTAATAAAGATGAACAAAGATGAGCTGATTATTTGATTTGCAGTCCCTCCTTTAACCTGTATCTACACTGGTAAGTAAATCTGGTGAGACATCATTCTCTGCCCCCAAAACTAACTGATACACCTGGTGCCAAACTCTCCAAACCCTCAAATCAGTACAGCCATTTCCAGACAAATTTGGCAGTGGTGACCAGGCCATTCTAAGCCCTGAACTTTGTTGATGCACCACTAGCTGACGAGCAACACCACATTGTTGGTGCCAGCACTCTAAGCCATGCCTTGGCCCTTTCTCTACATGAAGTCAGCAAAACCCTTTATCTATTGACTGAAATATTGTAGATATCTTCCCCATCTCACATCATAAGCTAATAAAATTTTTATTTATAAAAAATAAAAAAAAGAATTTATAAAAGTCCCAATTGATCTCTCCATTGCTGATCTTTTTCCAAAGGTGACTTCAGTGGAGTTTGAATTGAGTCAGAGAAGAAACAATGGAAGAAGCTGTCCTGAAAAGGAAGGTTGGTTGCTTGTTTTTAAAAATCTCTTATTAGAGAAAAACTTTCCTGTTCTTTTTGTTCCATTTCTCATAACACATTTCACAGCTATATTCATAGCATCATATTAAGAACCTCTTTCATTTAGAATGTCTCATTAGAATTTTCATGTCTCATTACAAACTCAGAAAGAAGATCCATGAATTTGACCCATAACAGTTTATGCAAATGTATTTCAACCTATCAAGCATTCATTATACTTTTAAAATAGAAAATAACAGATTAACATACAACAACAAATTGCCTCATTACCATGCAAAAACTGGCATGTGTCTAAGCAACAACCTCTCTGCAAACTAAAACAATTTATACTCCTGACCCTGTGATCACTTATACTCAGAATATAAGGCAAGAAGCTCATGATACAAAGCAAGAAGAGCATTATTACAAGGTTTGGAACATTTAAACTAGTTCCTAGAACTTGTTCCTGTCTTATGCAGAAATCATGATACACAGATTAGATTATAGGCACTATTAAGTCAAGCTTCATGACTCTGTGCAATTTCTGGAAATAGAGAGAAAGCTGAAACAGCATTCAATAAGAATAATAAATGAAAGTGTCTCTGAAAGAACAGAAATTTCTAGGGGAAAAAAGCGAATTCACAGAGCATTTTAAATTATTATTGGGCACTAGTAAAAAGATAATGCTTCTTCTCAATGGACACAGAACTGGTTTTTATGCTCTTTTTTCTTTTCTTTTTTCTTATTAATGGGCAATAAGGTATCAGTTAACTTAAAAGTAACATGTTAAGAATGTGTCAAATTTCAGAAATATTGCCATCTGCCTAAAAATCTTCCAGACTACCAAGTACATGAAACATGACCAGACTGTTCTGGACCACAACACTCAGAAAGACACATCCTGGCATTACGTGTCAAAAACTATCAGAATGTGCCAGACAAGTGTGCTGACATTTTCTAATCTTATAAGCAACCTGAGACCCAATGAGATAAGAGAAGGCTAAAAGGGATAAGAGGGCAAAAAGTTTAAAAGATTTGTAAAAAAACCCAAAAAAACCTTCTGGAGTAATAGCATACAAATAGGCAAAGTCTGAAACTGTGTCTGGAAAATCACACAAAAATACAATCCACATTACATTCCTTTGCAACAGTTTACAGCCACATTTCTTGGTTAATGCGTATGAAGAAGCTGACAGAAACTTCACTGTGCTATGGGCAATGCTATGGATATATAATGCGAAGTACTGCAAGAAATATTCCTGATAAAGAAAAGCAAATAGGACTAAAAATCTACATTCAAACCAAACAGAGACAAAAAACAGCTCATGTATGACAAGCATCACGAACTGCAGGAAGGGAAACAAGTCTCAGCATATAAGCAGTGCTCAGATTTGGAAGAAAGTGCAAACAACGGCAATATGTTCTCGTCTTTGCAAGGATCAAAAACTGAATGTGAAAACACAGCAAAGCAAGTACAGCACTAGCAAAAAGGATAAGAAAAGTAACATTAGTCTAATGAAGTTCTTCACAGAGGACTAGACAAATATTGCAAGAGAAAATTATCAGTTTATCAGTGAATGGATATGAGTAGTTTATTATTTTCTGCTTAGAATGACACAGAGGCCCATATGTGCCAGGTGCAGCAATATTAGGAGTGAATAGCAATGGGCAAGCAGAAGTGTTAAGAACTGATAATAATCTTACTAATATAGGATTTGCTTGAAACAAAAGATACATTAAAAAATGGAAAAAGGCAAGATTTGCAAGAGAAAGGAAAAGTCAGTACTAGGCTCAAACCCACGTAGTTTCTGCCATGAAGGTGCTGAACGCAGCAGAGGGAAAATGAGAAGCTTTTTTCTATTTTCTATTTTATTTATAGAAGGATATATATATATATATATATATATATAAATTAAGGTGCCAGTAATTGCTACCAAGTGCTAAAAATACGTCACTGTCCTATTCCAATACCACGGCTGCAAAGAGCAGAGGTGTCACAGACATGCAGTCCTCACTCACGCAGACATCTGCCATGAAGAGCTACAGAACAATTCTCTAGTTCCATAAGCAGGCAGGGAAAGAAATCAACAAACTGGCTGTTTTTCAACTAATCTCCCTCAGATTAGCAACACTTATCAAGGAAAACTGCCAGACTACTTGGCATTTGCCAACACGGACTAATGTTTTGGGAGTCCTGAAAGTTCATACGGTGTTGCAGGCTTCAGCCTTTCAAACTAAGGGTATGAAGAGTCTTTGACACAAAAATATTGATCATTATTAATTATTATTATTTTTAAGTGGGAAAAAAAGACACGGAGGACTGTTTCTGCCAAGAATGTGGAAGCCTACTGCACTTAACACAGACCAGTTCATGTGCTTCAGATACAGGACCACTGCTTTTGGGTTTGAGTAATTACTGAGCATGGTAAAAAGCAGGAAAACACTTAAAATGAGCAACAGATTAGAATTACCAAGCAACAATTGTTGTGGATTATTCTGTCACATCAAGAAGTCAAAATATTTTTAAAGTTGTTATTGTTACTGCTAAACAGTAGTTGAGCTAAAACAGAAGTACTGCAGCACATCAGAGTTCAGTTTTGGGGTCTGCAGCACATTCTCTTTGAAGTCTAGGTCTCCAGTCTTGACACAAAAATGAAATAATTTCAGAACAAAATTTTAAGTTTTTCTTAATTTCTGCATCTAAAGTTAGTTGCCCTGGTTACAGAGGACCAAAACTGCAAGCATTCAGCAGGGAAAAAAATCTCTGAAAATCTCAAAATAAAAATACCCCTTCACACACAATCTACTTGTTGGCTTTTTTTCCTTATTTACAGGTGTGATCTGAAGTACCACACATTACTATGTCAAATCCTGAAACTTGTTCACCTGTTGATACCCAACACAGCATTCTCTGTTGGGGTCATTCAGATAAACTAGCAGCTCATTATCAAATTGAAATACACCTTATACAGAAGATATTGTACTGCTAAGTTTTGACAACACTTGAGAAAATAACTGAGAAATCTGTGTGTAGTTCCTTAGTGAGTGCTGCAATACAATTACAGTTTTTTCTCAGTCATTTCCAATGGATTATTGCTCACACTCTAAAGAGTTTCTAGACTCCCAACAGATTACTGCTATAACATCTGTTTCCTCAGTGTTCATTTCACTGCCCTTTGCAAAGTAATTATTCTACCAATCGCTCTGTTTTCAGCAAGATAAAGAACTTTTTTGCATAATTCTTGTTTCTCTGGCCTCCATTACACACAATCTATTTCATGTGGGAAAGGTGGCATTTACACGCAGTTCTATCTTTTCATTCTCTTTCACAGTTCAATTCAAGCAGGCAGATTTCCATCTTGTACCATTTGGGCTGGCAAAAACTGCAAGCACACTGTACCCTGTGCTAACCCTCTTGTTGTGCTTCCTCCATGTGTTTTTCTCCTGTCACATCATTTTATTTCCTGCTAATGATCAGCAGCAAGAGTACCCATCTCCCTTCTATTCCTCTTCTGAGCTGCTTCAAGTACCATAGATTATGAATATTGTAGTTTCTTTTAACGGGGGAAAAACACCCCACAAAACAAAAGCCCTACTATTTTTCCATAAATATACAAAGCACACATATTTAAAATGCCAGTAAGGTCAAGATATCCCTAATGCAGAACTTCATTTCTCATATGGTATCGCATTAGCCAGTTCACAAACACACTTTCTACATTATCTAAGACCTGCATAAAAAACCCCCACCACCCAAAGAAACAAAAAGTCCACAAAACACACATCCTCAACCCACACACCCAACCATTGAAATTACCACCCACTCCAGGTCCTGAAATGTAAAATAATTTAAAAATCATAATTTAAAAACCCCAAACAAAATAACTGGTTTTATTTTCCCTCTGGCCACAGGTTTAGTGTAATATTTTTGAAAATTCCCTCAGTCCTGTGATTTTAAGGAATTCTGCTAACATCAGCAAATTATTCCCACCCAAAATGTTACTACTGCTATGTCTCTCAGAAACATAAAGAAACTTTCCTTGCTTTCCCAAATGTATCTTGCTCTTCTCATCTTCCCAAATACAGTGTGATCGTCTTTGACCTCAGGGTTTCTGTTGCCGTGCCTGAATTTCTGTACACATCACAGTGATGTGAACCTAGAGATTTCCAGGATCACCACAAGCAGGATTTTCTGACTCATCAGTTAGTACCTAGGATCCTGAAGCAACATTCTCACAGTGTGGGCTGGAAAGAGCTTTTTCCCAGGTTACAACTTTACTGTCCCTCTGTGTATCCCCAGGTATCATTTGACCTAATAAATGCTGTCTCATACAACGAGCAACAAAAAGTGAAAAGCTCCATGTGAAAACCTGAGTAAAATGCACATAAGTTAATTAAGTTAAAGGATTTCCAACTGGTAATGATATATATATATATATATGACATAGTTTGCTAAGACTCACATAACATTTTTGGAATTAAGGCAAGAACCAAAATCTGTGAAGACAGCAAATGCTCTTAGCAGTGAAAAATGCTGAACTAGAACAATAGCACTAAAATGAGCTTGCAGTTTTAATTATACATGACTTTGCTTATAAAGAAAATCAGAAATTCAGTGTCCATGTGACATTTCCACAGGCTGAGTTTTAACAGCTCTATGTACAATGGTTCCAGATATTTCAGGATGAGCAGTATTGTTATGAATTACAAGATTAAAGATGATTCTCACAAGTTCTGACAAACACAGACAATTTCTCTGCTTTGACATGCAAGGCATAGTGCTTCACTCTCTCTCTTGCTATGGCTACCTGAACAAGTTAGGAAGCCTGCCTTTATCTGCTATCCAAATATGGCACAGTCTGTCCATATTTTTGACTGAATGTGGCCCTAAGTGATTAAAATATCAGACCATCTGTATGTAGAACACTCTCTCAACAAGCATACCATACACAAAAATTATTTGTTCTGATCTACGTATTTATGGTATTCAGAATAATAATTTAAATGATACATTTTCAAATATATCCACTAAATGGTCTTTTCTGTGAAGCTGTCTTCAGCTGTAGGATGCCAGATAAAGCAGAGATGCAGTGAAACAGGAAATACACCTGCTTTATGTTATATGCATGTTTGCTGCTAAAGAATAGTAATGAGCTACAGAAATTGTAAGCTTCAGGCTATGTCCTTAGTCACACTGGTTTACAGCTTCTATTAAAACAAAAAAGCAGCACTGAGACAGGAGAGAACTATGCTGAGCACCTCAGATTAAGAGAAATGAAAAAAATCTAGAAAAATTACTGTAATCCTATTTACTAATAAAGAAACAGAAAATATGTTTCCTGTTACAGGATGAAGACAATCTACTGTTTCCAAGTATTCACAGCATTACTTTAATGTTAATGAGAAGGAGATATTAATGTTTTATTAGGTTAAAGGAGTTTATTCCTGCAGACTAATCTAACGATGAGCCTGACACTTCCTTATTTATATCCTGTTAAGTGTTTTCATGTTTTAAAGAGTGTTTCTTTATCATTCACAGTCTTTTACATCCTGTGGAGGGTTTTGTTGTAATGACTTATTATACCCAGTTATAACCACTGTCCTTTAACACCCAGTAGTATAACAAATATATATATATACCCAACTGATTTCACACACTATTTTAGCAACATCACATCAGGACCACGAAAGGCACTCAAATAGTCACACACAGAATCTGTATGACATACATTTTTTCAGGTTAGCTCTGAGCACCTATTTGTCCTCACTGAACTACTGAAGATGGGAATGATTATATTGGCATTGGTATAATTCACTGGAGACACTAATGGAGTAAGAGACCTCACCACAGCATTTATCTAGAACTGTCAAGGCAGAATGCTGGGCCTTGGCCTTGTTAGGCAAATGCGTGGCCAGCAGATAGAAACCTCTAGAAAGCAGAAATGCAGTACCACTTCTATCAATCATTACACCATGGGTATATTACACAGCACTACAAAACAATTTACTACATATCTTCTAAACAAAATTAATAACTTAAAGGACTGATAAAGGTAAATTTCATCCACCAGAAAAGCACATCAGGTGGTGTTTTATGTAATGGTTTTATGAAACTATTGGCTTGAAGAAAGCTGTCTTTAACAAATATACTTGGATTCTTCCAAGTAGAACATTACAGAAAGAAGAGGTTGGTCTTATTGAAGAAATCTCAAAATTATTTTAGTTTTCCAAAATTTCTTAAATAAACTAACTTATCATTAAATAAAAATTTTTTTAAAATTATGGAAGATTATATATTAGTGACAAGGAAGTAGAGAGAAGAATCTATGGTCCTTTCCACAATATGCAGTATTCATAAGTTTTACAGCATCTGTCTTGAGCTCTGCATTCTTCAGTAAGTTCAACAAAGGATATGAAGAAGTAAGGTGTAATGTCACATCAAAGTTTAATAATGATTTGAAATTATTCATAATAAAATTAAAACTAAATGGAAAAGAGGGGTTGATAAAACAAGAAACAAAACTGAGTGTTGATAACATAGTTATGATAGCTTTATGGTAAGTTGTAAATTTGTTATCTTCTCCTAGAAAAAAACAGAAATTGTAATACCTTTTCAGTAGAAGCCAAAAGGATAAAAAACTTCTGGCATTATTATAAAGGAATAGAGAATAAATTATTATGCTACTAACTATATAACTACGGTGGCTGAGCACCTTGAGTACTGTAGATTGTTCATCCCCATCTCAGAAACATGTGACTAAACTAAAATTAAGCTCAAAACCTTGTATAAAAGGAAGGGAACAAAGGTGATCAAAGGCACGAAAAGCTGCCGAGAACAGCTTCAAGATTCTTCTGCTTAGCAGGCTACAGAAATCATGAATCATATAAAAAAGCTGATGAGCTATTTATTGTTTCTCATAATGCAAATTATAGGAGAGCATCCTTAGAGTAACAGAAAAAAAACAACCAGCCAATGACAAAATACTTTCTCAGACATCACATGAACTATGAAATCCATTCTATTTTGTAGATTCAAAGTGTTTCTGGAAATCTCAGCAGACAGACCACTGAACAGGCATTAATCAATGAACATTACAGTTAAAGGACTTCTCAGTAAAGAAGATAAATACTGTTTCCTTTTTGCCACTAAGCTAAAGACAAGGATGGTGCCTGTTCTTAGAAAGTTTAACTTGAAGGAAAGATTCCTAGAAGGCTCTTAAAGGGTTACTAAATATTGCATAGTAGTAAAAATTCATTAAAAGTCCTTATGTTTTGTGGAAACTTCTATTTTTTTCAGATATTCTAAAAAACAAAAGCTTTCAGATTAAGGAAGGTTACTCCAGGGTCCCTCAAATGCAGCATTCCCATGTAAGAAACTTAACTTTACATTCTACTTTTAACTGTTTCTACAAGTTGCTTTTCTTTCAATGAAAAAAAAGAACAACTTCTCATAAAAGATTTCTCCTAATTTCCATATAGGCATCTTAATGTAAAGAGGGTAAAAAACAATCCACATAAACCAGTGAAGTAAGTAGAAGTGAATGCAGAGAAACTTCAACAATGAATTGGAAAGAGAAAAGTTAATTCTTTAGAAAAATAAAACCCAAAACCCACCACCACCACCCACCCACCCACACAAAAACCATGAAAAAAACCCCAACAAAACATAAGATAAATGAATTTATCCCTTCATGTTAGCAATTCTTCACTTTTAGAGGGACGAAAGACCCAACACATTTATCACTACACTTAGTGAATAAGAAGTCAACTGTAAATCATCAATATCATCTCGCATAGCACATTTTAGTTAGGATCATAACTGAGTAACTGAACTGATCTGCTTCCGTTTAAGTTTGCTAAAACTCCAGGGGAAAAAAATAGTAATGGGGCCACCATGAAGAAATTGTGAAATCCAAACAAATGTCTCCAAATCAAACACTGCTTTGACAATGAATTAATCCAAGTTACCAAGTAATCAATGCTGTTTGACAACATTTTGAAATAGTAGTAGTGGTAGATTTTAACCATAATAAGGATGTCATTAAAAATGTTGACTCTGAAGAATAAAATTTTGACCTACAGCCTTGCTTACTTCCATTAGTAAAAGAAATAAGCAAACTACAGCCTCTACAGCAGAACTTGATACTGATGTGGAGACATCTGGTCCGCTGCACCTCTGCCACCAAAACACAACAGCAAAAAGCATTTAGAGCTGTTTTATTTGAAAAAAAAAAAAAAAACAAGCAACAAAACGGGGGGGGAAGGGAGGGGAGGAAAAATACTAGTTTTCTGTAAAGACTTCCAAATACACCCAGGAAATTGATCCATTCTAAATTATACCTATTTTGTCACCTAAAAGAACATAGAGGAAAAAATATCCTTAGATATTTTGGCAAAGTATTCCTCATTTTGCAAGGCTAGCATACAAGTGTGCAGTAGCTAAATGATTTAGTTCATGATATATGACGTAGTTATAGGATTTAAAAAGGTCTGTAAAAAAGAACATACCTTAAGATAACATGAACAAGCCTTGAAATCTTCATTCAGAGATCACAACCTATTTTATTTTTGAAAGGATAGTAATAACAATTTCCTTTATCTATGTTCCCTTCATTATCTATTTTAAAGGCATTTTGACACTTTAGTTCTCAAAAAGCTTTCCCTGCATTATAAATAATGGTAATATTAAAAATATATATATATATGACTTCTGTCTATGCCAATGATATCAAATCAGTGTTCTTATCTTTGAAGAAAAGATATCTGTAAGAAACAGATAAAATTTTCAAATATCAACATCCACTGGAGTAGTAAAAAAAAAAAAAATCACAAAATAAATCTTCTGAGCACCCCTAACTGCTAAGATCTAAGGACTACCCTTACATTACCGGCCTGGGTTCCTATCTCCTTTTATCACCTTGCACACTGACCAATTTAGAAAACAGTGTAAGCAAACTCTAATTTTTATTTAAGGACAAAATTGCTCCTAAATTTGTATTTGAAGATATGGAGATATTTGGATAGCCTGCTGAACGTGAGATAGTGCCACTGAAGTGGCAGATGTCATGCAAACAGCAAACATTCACAACACAGGTTCTTGGGGAAGGGTCTTCTCTTTGCATAGTGGTTCTGGCACTGGCAACAACTCACAACAAAAAAAAAAAAAAAAAGCAAAGCCTTCAAAGGGAAAAGCAGTTTACAGAGAAGTCAAACCAGTTTCTAGTCTACAAGTGTGGGAGAGAAGAATCTTGCTGCTCCAGACACACATTTTTAAATTAGTTCTGCTCACAAATTGGATAACTGCTCCCTAGATGCAAAGGAACACACACGCACATATGCACACGCAGGCTTTAATCACTGCTGATACTCCACTGAGGCAAGCACGTTTAGAAACTGAGCATGTTTTTTAAAAAGTGCATTCCAAAACTAATATTCTCATGCATTCTTCCATGCGAATGAAAGGCTCAGGCATTCTGAACTGATATTATCAGTAAATTTAAATGAATGAACAAGTTTTAAAACTCTTTTATTCAAAGAAAAAAAAGTCTATGTAAGCAAACTTAAGGATTTTAACCATTGATAAATATACCATATATTTTCTGATTTCAGTCATAATTTTTCAATATTTCAGTACTGAATCCACTGGCATATACGCTACTTAGTTTCAAATTGAAGAATTCTGTAATGCTAGAACAAATAAAAAGATTTTATTGCAAAAGTTTTATTTCAGAAGACAAGCTGATTCAAAGCCACATTTACTTTTTTGTTTATCCCTCCAATTTGTTCAAAAGAAATAAAATATCTTTCAAATTTACTGTCACTTTCACAGGAAATTATATTTTATTCTTAATCTTACTTTCCTTGTAATGCCTTCACAAACAAGATGAGGAAAAGGAAATACTCTTACTAGTTCTTTCCCATGGAGAAACTTCTCCCCCCAGCTTAAAAAAGAACACCACAAAATAAAATCTGACAACTCCCCCCCCTCAACCACACACGAAAAGAAGAAAAAACAATGGTACTTAATACAAATGAGGAGGCTCAAATCTGGCTACATAATTTCACAGAGGTTTCAGATATTCTGGTTTATATCAACAGGAATTAGATGAGGAAAGCTTGTCCGCAGCCACAAACTGTCGCTAATAATGAAAAATACCCCTATTTGTCATTTGGAGACCGCATACCACAGGATTCTGGGGCGTGGGTGGGTGTGAGGAATAAGAGAAACTCATTTCATATGCCCTCCTAAAAAATATTGAAATATTTACAAGAAAACACTTTCAGTCATTCAGTAGCCAGGCACAAAGGCTCCTCTGCCGCTTTAGGCACGTGGAGATTATGCTTTCTAAGTTGTTGGTAAGATACCCGCAATGTAACATTTGTTCTGTTACTGACAGCTGAATTTCTAGACATGAAAAAGGCAGCAATCTTGAGACAATTTACTAATGTTAGAATAAAACTGTCACATTGAAGCCAACAAAATTTTTAAAGAGTATTCACACTTGCGCCGCTACACAGTGTGCAGTAGTCACTAATGCTTACGTAATCAATAAGGAATTATGAGACTGGTATTTTTCTTTTATGGCTATCTTTGTAATCAGTTCCCTGGCATTCTACCCAGTGCCCTGCAAAATGCTTTAGAGGAAAGACTCTTTACAGAGGGATTAAATGAAAATAAACCTACCTGTTTATATTAATTCGACACTGGAAATTTTCTTCTTGTGGAGAACTGCCAGATAAAACAGGAAAAAACTTTTAAAACAAAATGTCACATCTTTGGAATCCACAATAGGTAACAGAGGGATTAGTGACCAGCTCACTGCTTTTGAAAAAATTGTGTATTTCTTCTAATTTGGCAAATTTATGAAAAAAAAAATCAGCGTAGCTTAAATCCAGGTTGAAACCTGCACATATTGTGATTTATACAATGTTTACAAGATTCTTCACTTTAATGTTTTAGAGTGTGCAGATGTTACTGTATTTTGGAGTTTACTTGTTCCTAAATCACTTTCTAAAGTATACATAAGACTTTTATGAATATGTACATTTACACTTTAACTCCAAGCTGGGATTTGTTACCAAAATAACAGAAACCAGAATATTACAAGGTCTAGGGAAATTAAAAAAAAGAATAATTCTGATGTTCAAAGACTACTGTCTCTGTGAAATGCACAGCATTTCACCAGGAATAACATTACATTTGAAGCCTGAATTTCTTTTTCCAATAAACTAGTTCTACAACAATAAATCAAGGTATCTCCTGAGGAGAGAAAGACATGTTATAGCCTAGGATGCATATATGTGGAACAATATAGTTTTCTATGTAAGGATTAAACAAAAAATAAATCAGATGAAATGAGGTTATTTTTACATATTTCTGCACTAGGTACTACTCCTCTTATTCTATTAATGAACTCCATGGAATCACAGAATTACTATGGGGAGAGCAGAGAGAGCAATAATCATTCATAAAACACAAAGCACAACCATCATGTTTAAAACAACACAGCCTACACATGCACAGAACTCAGCCAAAGTTACACAAACAAACTTGTTTCCAAAAACTTTATATAATTATAAATGCAACCTCAACCATTCACAGACATTACGTGGGAAAATCATTGCGTTTTTAAATTAACATTTCACCACCCTCTGGTTAAAAACTGGAAAAGAAGCCTTAAATTTCCTGCCTCTGTGCTGCTTTTGTATATGCAAAATTGCGGGAAGCGATTGGCTCAGAACTTTGTCACTCAACTCAAGTTCAAACCACAACAACATTAAATTTTTTTGTGACTACAGTGAACATTTCTGATTATATTAAGAACATTTTGTGTAAAATTTTCAAGATGTGTTACAGTTTCAGAACATAATGACTTCTATGAGATTTTTTTATGTTCAAGCAAACACTTTAAAATCTGTTCACAGATGTAACACATATTCATTCATTGCTGTAGGTAAGTAAAATGCTCTAAAGCCATTCCTTAAAAAATATGAACAAAATTTCCCGCAGTGATTATACATAAATCTTGTCAGTATAGTTGTTTATAATACACAGTATTTTTTCCACACAAGCCTTTTTATCTCAGTATTTTGACGTTTCCTTAGTCAATGATTTGTACATAAAGGCAAAAAAAAATCCAGCTGCTGGAAGAGAAGCATATTGGGGAATACATATTTGCATAGGCAGTTACAAAGGAACAAGAAGGTACTTATACTAAGGTGTTCTACACAACTTCTATTCTGATACAGCCCATTTCGATAAAAGTTCTACATCCATCTGGTTTATTGCTACTAAACGTGGCATGTTCATTTATACAACACAGTGTGATGGAGCTGCCTGAGACCAAAAAAAGCCCACAACAGAATCTCTTAACAACTGTGAGCCTCATCCTCAGCTATTTTGCTTCAATGATGCAAAGTATTTCCACAGAGGCAGGCTGATCTTACAGCTGTTCTTTGTTCAAATTCTCACTTGCTACAAAGAAAGTTTACGGCATGGAGAATTCACATGGAATATGACAGAAATTTCTGACCTAGTTAGGTAGAAGTTTTGAGACACAACAAAAGAACAGGCAGAGGAGGAGACTATATTTGTCAAAATGGTTTAATTCACATTTTGATTATTCAAAGTGAACAAAAATATTTGGGAGCATAAAGGTAAAAGGAGATACCTAATTCTTCCTGATAAAATCATGTTTGCAATCACTACACCAATATTACTGAATTTTTCAAGTATATAATGTAGCATTTATTTGTATCGCATTTGCAATTTTATACACACAAAACCACACAAAGAGTCATATGCAAAAGAAGAAAAAATTTGCAAAGAACATATATTGCCTACTGCATATTGTTGGGTATTCTTTTTTTTTTTCTTTTAATTCACTGCTTTTGTGGAAAAATAATTTGCTCAGAAAACCTTTTTTTTTGTGTGTGTTTCAGAATAAAAAGACTGTGAAATAAATGTTGACCTATCTACCCAGGCATGTTGGAGCAGTGAAAAGAAAAAAAGTCTTATTTTCTTAGGAAAGACAAACCAATTTCAGTCAAAGATTAGCTCTGGCTTTGATTCTACAAGTAACAGAGACCGAAGTGGTAGGGAAACAGAAAAGGAACACAAAGAAAAAAGCAAGCAAGAAAAACAAAAAATCTATTTTTTTTCTGCAGGACTTCTACATTTGGGAAGGAATAAACAACACTAAAACCACCAGCAAAAACTATACCTTTCATTTTAACATTGAAGCTAATCAGAATTATAGGCTTGGCTCTGCAAAAATATCAGTGCAGTGAACAGAGAAAGCACTAGTGTTAGAGGTCCAAGAAATAACAGGGAATTAATGTGTGTATACATAAAATACCTAAGTGTATGTTTCATAAAATAAGTCATTTCTCAGTGAACAAGCTATGAAAACGTAGCAGTCCAAGTTCTCCAGAGAATAACAGAAAAGTCGTGCAATTCCCTTCTGAACTGTTTGTGAACATACATATTTTTTCAAGAAGAGGTATCATGACTTAGCTAACCACCAGTGGTCAAGATAAAACTGAGGCTAATACTGAAAACACCAAATAATTTTATTATAATTGTAATCATTTAATAGATCCAGTTGTGCCACACATTTATTTAGCATTCTCTTTTTCCTTTTGAAACGACATAGTTATCATCAATATTGTTGACGTCTGTCATGGAAGTACTCGGAAGATAAAGGAAGAATATTTTGCACCCTTATCACTGGTATAAACTACAGCCTCTCATCCCTAAAACCTCTGAATGACAACTTTTCTGGCTTTTCTGGTTTCCTTGGGGAAAAAGCAGTCCTCAAATGTGTAATAATCACACTGTTGTACATTATATAGTCTATGTCTCTCACCTTTATCTGCATACACTGTTGTGTTTACAGGTATAGTGGGATGAGAATTATAGAGCTACAAAACTATGTAACTCACTAAGTACTGCTGTAATAAACATGATTCATTTCATTGTTTTAAAATAACTATGCTTTCTTACACATTTAAGAAACACCAAGTCATATTTAACATATTACCTTTATATATCTATTATTACTAAAATATTCCTTAAATCTCCTTTTTAAAAAATTTTAATTTCATTTTCTTCAGGTTTTCATGAGTTTTAACCCACAAACAGTTCCAAAAAATTCTCCATGACCATTCTGACTCCAAAGCATTTCCCTTTCTTTGAAAAGCCGTATAACAGGAGATCTTCATACAAACAAGACATTCCATTTACCAGCTGTTTCCCATGCAGGACAGATTTTGCCTTTGAAAGGTTTTAACAAGCCTGCTGGCTTTGGGCTGCCTTGTTCAGCTGCTCTCCATTGATCATGAACCTTCCCAGGGTGCTCTCTACCTGCTACTAGTTATTGTGGGGTTACCACACTGAGAGAAAAGCAAATCCTCTTGTAAAAGCTCCAATTATATGACTCTTAGCCGGAGCTTCTTTATGAAAGCTGTCACCAGCTGAGAGCACAGACCACGCATCTTTTTGTGGAACAAACTCACTAAACCAACAAGAACAAAAGACATGAATTTAAATTCCATATTTGTTCCTGGTTTTTTTTTTTAGTTTTTTACCTCTAAGCATAGTCTGTGACTTTGATGAAAAAGATCAGCTCCTATATGCAAGCCACTGAAGAAAAATATTTGTTTTTATTTATTTGTGTAGATTTCCTCTACGTTATGATAGGTCTAGTATAAATACAACAGAGTGACTGGAAGAGCCAAATGAAAACACCAAATGTCTAGATTATAACTGTTCAGAAAAACACTTATGCATATCTCACAAAGACTAGAAAACTCTATCTTCAGAGTCACCAACAGTCTCTCTCTTTTGTAATAATAGCAGCTGCTGATTCAAAGCAATTGTCTTTCTGCAGCAGATTTATTTGGAAACAAGTATTCAATAGGAAAATAAAAGCATATGACCAATTTTTCAGCTCTATTCACTGAGGATGTATTAATAATCCTTTATTGTTAGGAACATTAGGAGGCAAAGACATTACATTATAATAGACGAAAAGAAAATGGGAGATTAATAAAGTGAACTTCTCATCATTCCCTTTCCATTTATAATCATCCAACCGTATTGACAAAGCGTAAATTTTACACCTTGCTATATCATTAGTATCGAAGTATAAGAACAGAATTTGAATAAGTTAGGTCCAAAGTGAGATTAAGCAATTTGTAATTAATACAGCATTTTAGGCCTATGTTTTAAAATATTTCATCTTTATTCATATCTGTCTTTGCTTCCATGCTATCAATTCATTGCATTTCTCTTCGGTCATTAACCGTGCTTTAATTTTTCTACTCTTGACCTTGCTGATCTTACAGCAAAGATTACACAGACACTGAGCATAAACCTCCCTTTTAATTCTATCTGAGGATCAAAGATCTTCACTGGGGGTTTTCAGAAAAAGGTCCCCATGCACCTTTGGAAGGCAAGGCATGTTTGCTTTCCTGCTGCTCTTCTATCAACATACATGTAATCTCCTTGTAGCATCCACTACACATATACCTAGAATTACGTATTAATGCTTGTAAAAAACACAGTTAACTCATTTTTGTAAGTTCTTCACTTCCCCACTTTAGAAAGAAACATTCTGTAAGATGAAGCAGGAAATAAAATTATTTTCTAATGTTATTACTACTGCTTTAGAGCACCATAGTTTTAAAAATAACTGTATGAAAGCCTTTCATTCATTGGAATCTCTGGAACAGATTCTGGCATACTTTGTCACAGTTGATACATGTTAAGCAAAAGACTTTTTTTTAATGTCAGCAGTTTAATGCAGATTAAGACAGTATTTACTGCAAGTGTATGAGGAAAAAAAAGGTATTTTTTTGTTTCACTTGTATTCAATCAAGAAATATCTGCTCCTATCCATTACAACATAAAGAGAAATTAGATACTAGCATGGGACTGATTTCTGCTTGGCTCTCCTGCAAGGATGCAAGAGGAGCAGCAGGAGAATACTCCATTTCTCCATTGTTCCTTTTTCATCTGTCAAGTGATGTAAGACATCACCATCATTTCTCTTTCAAAGGTTATTCCATAGGGGCATTTTCACTGACTGAGCCCGTGGAAAAGGACACAGATAAACTACTGAAACAAAGCAATAGGCACAGAGACTTTATAGTCAAAAAAAGATACCACATGGAGTTTTATTACCAGAGAATCACAGAATTGAGAGGGTTGGGAGGAACCTCTGGAGATCATCCAGTCCGACCCCCTGCCAAGGCAGGGTCACCTGGGGCAGGTGACAAAGGAACACATCCAGGTGGCGTTTGGATGTCTCCAGAGAAGGAGACTCCACAGCCTCCCTGGGCAGCTTATTGCAGTGCTCTGCCACCCTCATGAAGTTCTCAACATGAGTTGAGAAGAACTCAACATGAGTTCTTCCTCATGTTGAGGTGAAACTTCGTGTGGTTTAGTTTATGGCCACTGCTCCTCGTCCTGTCACTGGGCACCACCGATAAGAGACCAGCACCCTCCCTTTGGTATTTCTATACATGTCTACTATCATATGATAACATATGATAGTCTACTGCCAGCTCACTTGGCTTAATCATGTCTTCTTCCCAGCTGATTCAGGCTCTAAACTTAATTGGTGCAAAATTCTGATCCCAAGAACTGGTTTTCAGACAAAAAGATCTAAGAAAGATGATACTTTTTGCAACTGAACCATCTACATCATGCAATGTGAAATGAGACCAAAGCACAGCTGGAACTCTTCTGGCTTTTCCAGAGCATCCTCTAAAAGGTAACAAAAACCACTGCTAGTGTACTATCAGGAGGGAGACAAAAAAAAATAATGGGAGGCATCTACATCAAAGTTAAATACTAAACCACTTCAACGATAAATAACACAGTACAAAAAATGAGCAAAAACTCTTATCCATTTCAGTTAAACCTTCACTGACAGATAGGTAAAAGAAAGAAAGAAAAGCATATCTATTCTGTGATTATGATTTTTTAATCATAGAAGTTCTCATGGGTACAATAATAACAAAACCAGACCATATTGCAATTAAACACTGAATTTAGAAGAAGTTTGCAACTTATGTGGTTTTCTGCCTTCAATCTTTTTTTCATCTGCCCAATGAGAGATTATAGAATTGTTTTTAAAAAAATATGTTGGAAGGTGTGGTTTTATTCTCCTAAATAGTTTACTCCTGGAGCAAAAGCCAAAGACTATAAACTCCTTTCAAAAGATCACCGTAAGTTAAAATATAAAACAGAGTAACAACTCATCTGCTATTTTCAAAAGAGAATTCACAGGCATGACTATGCAAAATGAATTTGACTTCTTATGCAGGTTATCACAAAATTCTCCACAAAAAAAAATACATAAAGGGATAATAAAAGTGATATGTAGACAGATCAGATATCCCAAGTTTCCCTATTGAATGTGCTGTCTGTTTGGGGCACAGCTTCTGTATTCTCTCAGTGGTATTTATTTACCAAAAAAAAGTTACATGAGACTGGATGAAAGCAGAATTTTCCCTACTTACTACAAGTTTAGCATCGAGCTATTTAAAGAAAACCCAAAACTTCAGGATAAAAACCTCTCTTTTAAGAACTGAAGACCCTGATGCATTTTTAAAGGGTGAAATTCACTTGTATGTGGAACATCAGTTAAAGGACACGAACACCAATTGGTGCATGCAACGAATCTCATTTTGTCTTGAGGACAAAAGCTCAGGTTCAGATAGTCTGAATTCTATTTATGTTCCCAAGACCTTTGGTTCTGGAGACTTACAGGCAGTCAATTAAAAAAAAAAAAAAGATGAAGTGCGGATCTGGGTAGAATTTAGGTCATCTGGATTTACATGTAACATCCCATCTCTGCAAGTTGTTGTGAGCCACCTTGCTGACTTTGAGAACTCTGACTGAATGGAACAAGCTCAAGGACAAGACTATTTCAGCAATGTGTAAACAAGTGATCTACCACAGAAATGAAGTTTTCCCTAATCAAATACTTTGCTTTAATCTCTGGAGAAAGAACACTTGACTGTGTGGTAGTTACTTTTAACACACTGCCTTCCTCTCTTTACAACCAATACCTCTTTAAAATTACTCAGAGGTATAGCCATATTTTATCTAAAATTGCCCAACAATCTGCCACACAATTTGCATGTAGTTTTGACAGGAATTTTGGTGGTTTTAAGTCTCCTGTTTTGATATAATTTATACTATATGCTTTTAAGGTCAAAGATTATACCACAGTGTTTCACAGAACTTCCCTAATTTTTTTTTTTTTTTTTGTAATTGTACAATACAATGCCAGTCTTTTCAAACCTTAAAAAAGGCGCATATTTCATTTTCAGCCTAGGGCCTAAAGCAGTTACTAACCTAGGAACAAAGACTTCTAACTCTAAATCAAAATGAAACATTGAGGAAATAAATTCCCTATTTAAGAAAGGAAACATTCTTAACATATGTATTTATATGTTTATGTTTAACCAGAGTTACTGTCCAGCACTTAATTGCTCAGGACACTGGTATGGTCTTGATGGATGTAATTCTTCAGATACTGGGCAAGGAAGGAGAGCAAAAGGAAAGAATTTTTTTGCATAACAATTTAATATATTAACACCCACTTAATTAACAAACAAAACGCAGACAATACACAAAGGCAACTCTTGGATGTATATTCACAAAGATGGGCAGGAGTGCTTGGTCAGAAGAGGCCAGATCAGGGAGACAGAACCTTGGGTTCTTCTTGGCAACTGCGGGGCTTCAAAAGACACTTGACCTCAGCTCAGCTTCAAAAGGAAAAGCAGTGAGGCACATCTCCTTTGAAGCTACAAATCACCTTAAGAGAACTGGGTCAGCACCATGTTCTTCTGAATCCCCCCAAGCACTTAGAAAGATAGAGGGGAAGTCTTTAATACCATCTCTGGCTGCTTCCAGCAAGATGAAAGAAACCACATTAGAGTTACCCTGAAAATATCGAAGATTCTTATTTTTTGACCCATTCTTCTAGAGATGTAACAGTGTGACTTCATCGAGTTTAGGAGCTCTGTTCACCAAGTCATTATCACAGAAGACAGAATTCACCAGAGGGCATTTTGTTAAGGAAATAGTGTATGAAAAGAGACACTGCTGAAAACAAAAAGGCATACAAATGTACTTTGAAACAGCAGAAAATATTAATTCTTTACACAGAAATTCCGAGTTTATCCCCTCATTTACAAATACCTAGAGTGACATTCTTGCTTGAAAACTGACGGTAATGCAATAGCCCAGCCTCCTGTTAAAACTCTCATCACACACAGTGTGCTCAAACCAAATAATGAAGAATATCACACTTTCTCCTGTATTGACACTCAGCTTCCTGTGTCCCAGATGGCTTTTAAGCATTAAATTTATGACCTCTTGTTACTCTACCTCCTAGGTAATCTGGCACTTCAGGCCTATGGATTTTTTTGGTTCAGAGGTATCCACCAAACTATATTCACATTGCCATTACGCTGCCATACAATGACGTCACTCTCTTTCACTTTACTGGAACTGCAGTCTGAACATGCAAAACTTACTCTGGGCATGAGAATCTTTTGCTTGCATTTATTTCACTCATTCTTTTTCCACCAGACAATACAACAGGTAACAACTATAGCTGTATCAGCAAAAGGTAAGGAGCACTTTAGTATCAGTAGCAAACCAATATTTACATTATTGCAAGAGTTATAATATTTTTAAAATGTTAAAATGTGTATTATATAATTATTTGTATTATTATATAATTTTAATTTTTAAAATTATTTCTATAATAAAATGTAAAACATAAGGTATATCACATAATAAAATGTGCAGTTACTCAAATTCATAAAATCTGTAATTTTGATACATACATACACATAATTATGAACACACATCCATATTACAAATAACTAAAATGGCCACTTTTTCTCACCTTATAATTACTACTACTGAAAATCAAGAGAACTGCAAATGAGAGACAAGCATCTGAACCCAGAATAGAAAACCCTTTTCTATTTGACGTCTCTACCTAGTGAAGATTTTGCCATTTATGCAACCAAAGCTCAGGTTTAATTTAAGGCACCGTCAGTTAAGACTGAACACAATATCCTAAACTGTTCTATAACTGAATGGCAACACTGGTGTTGCCCTCATTGTATCTTAGGCCTCATTTGGCAATGATACTTCTTAGACAACAAATCTTGTACACCTGCATATAAGATACCAGCCATGCCAATCTTCTCATAGTGATAAAAGTTGCCAGCAGTATGAAACCTTTACCACGGTTATTTTTCCGCTTATCAAATATAAAACCAATAAGGGACATCATAATGTCATTTTCCCATTATTTTCCTCAATAATAGGCAACTTTGGGAACTCTGCAATTTTAAAGCAGTCCACTTTGCCATATTCCTCTAAAAAATGGGAGTGGGCAACACACAAGTTTAAGCAGAGATAGAATAAAATAAATGGGCAAGAAGGAGCGTCAGTGCTCTGTAAGAACAGCTGCTTCAAGTGGCATTTAAGGCTCCTATGAAATTTATTGCAAGAACCCAGCAATTTGAGAAAATTAAAAATGTAAGAAATAGATGGTTATAAAAAATCATTTCAGCAATAATTTGTAATCAACTGATGAAATTCATGATTTAAACTCTCACACTGCAAATTGCACGGCTCAGTTTTACACAGCTAGAAGAGAATGATGAGATCTTTTAACATACTGTATTAACCATTATTAGCAAGAACTGAATAAAAAATTTCATATTAAATGAGTTAACATTATTTCAGATTTGTAAAGGTGTATTTATAAGCTACCAAACATAGTCTTTCAGTAAATTTTAAGATAAAGGTATACTGTTTATATAAAATACAGAAAAATACTTACAAATTCAAATAGAAGCACTTAAAATGGTAAGTCCTACTGACTTGCATATGATCTTGTTTTCCATTAATCATATAGGCTCCCAAGCTGAATTTAAAAATCAAGATTTAGTTCTATAAAGACTTGTGGATGCCTTGTGTGTTTAAATCACCTGTGAATAAGGGAATATACATTACTTCCATTTAAGCATGGGTAGCTTTTTCAAAATGTAACTTTCTTGTGCTCCTAAGCAATACCTTGATGCAACAGCTATTTTTAATTCCTGTTTCAGAACATGTTAGAAAACAGTATTTTTACTACTGAATGTACATACAGATATGTGTGTATACAGAAGAGGGTGATTCATACAAACTTTTTTTTAAAACTGAGAGTTTTAAAACTCTTGCCAGAGTTGTGTTTTTCCTGTAGCTGATAATATATAAGAAGCATTACGAATAATTTTAAAGTGTACGTTAGGAAAGACTGTAAAGATTCCCACTTTATACGCTAATCTGTCCCTGGTATTTCAAAGCTGATGTTCTTGGCACTTCATTTTAGGAAGATGGCTGATATGCATATGTATCAATTTACAACAAAAATGCTAAAGTCAAAGTTACCTAGTTATAAATGTGACAGATCTAAGAAATGACAAAAACAACTCTATGTCAGGCAAAGAGGAAATTTTCTTAAGAATAAATCTTGTTTTAAGACATACAGTGTATCCTATTTGAAGAAAGAATTTTAACCGCAGTAGCATTCACTAATAATTAGACACGCTTTTTTCCACACCATTTATTTCCACTAAAATAAATTAAATAAATTTATTAAGAAATAATTTGATATAATTTCCATTAGATGAATTAATGAATTAATTAGACAGTGGTTTAAATTGCTGGAGCAATGATTTCCAAAGTTTTCTCTGGAACACTGTAAGATTGTGATGGTACTTTCTTGTTAGAAATCTGCCTTTTGCACTCTATATTTCCACAGCACGGTCATGAAACAAACATCTGTGAGGGTTTGAAATACCTCTACGCAGAAGGTCACTGCCTACAGAGTGAACAGCTGTGCACATCCATCTGGGTAAACCCTGGCCGTTTGGCATAAAGACACATTACATCATCAGCAACATTAGACATATACTGGAAACTTTATGAAAATTTGGCTTTATATTTCTAAAATTTTACTAGATAACTGTGATGTGTATGAGGTTTCTTTTTAAATTCTATTCAAGCAAGTAACACCTTTGAAACAGATTTTCACTTGTCTAGACAAAATGCCTTATGCCACAAATTACTTTGTCTGATTAGATCAGATTATTCTGTGGTACTTTAGAACCAAAATACCTTCACCCGACTTTGCACAATCACTGGTTTTTTTCCTTTAAAGTACACATATATCAGGGAATTACTGATATTTTTTTGAGAAGAAACCACCCCAACACTTATGTTATATATTTGACATGCAAATCCTCCCATACACGAGTAACTTCATTGTTTTGTGTATCTCCACTGGCTTCAATTAACAAGGAATCCTAACGGCCACTTAAGAGTGGTTTAGTTGAATACATAGTTTCAGTGTGGGCTTTGAAATGCTTCATCAGATATGAATCTCAAAGAGCTCCTGCTGCCAAATGGCACATACATGGACCAGCTGTATGCTAGTGGATGTCATTGTGATTTTCTTCAAGTAAAAAGTATGCACATCTAAAGAACCTTATTATGAAGGAAAAATCTACAGTTACCTGTCCAAGTCTCTGCAGCTACTAATATTTAGAAAAGTTAAAGATCTAGCATTCCTGACTATGATGACAAATATGAAATTTGAAATACCACATTTGACAAAACTTCTTCAGGTGCTCCTTGCTGCTTTTACTAGTTGCTCTGGCTACAGCTTCCAGCTTCTATTTTTAAAGTCCCCTTTCAAAGTATTCAGGAAATAGCAGAGACTTCCACTACAATTTGCTTTAAGACAAATTGCTGATGACTAGAAGATAAGCAGTGTGTCACACTTGTTAGACCTTAATGCACAGAAAACATACTTTATCAAATTTTAAATGCAGTATTTAATTAACAAATTTAGATAAGCCCAAAATGTGAAATGTACTTCAGTAATGCTAGAGATCACTGTACTGATAGTGTTGCATTAGCCTGCATAGTTAATGTATTCACAGCATGCAAATCTATTATACTCTTTTGGGATAAAGATTATGGTTTGAAGAGATTTTATTTTTCCTTCTCTCTCCCAACATGAAAGTTGCATTTTTAACTTTTACTAGAAGCACTGTGCAATTGCATCTGTGCTGATTTTCTCTAAAAACCTATAAAATGGTAGCCACCAGAAATAAGCAATCCAATTCTTACTGGGATTCCCATCCAAATCTCTCTCACTGACCCTCAAGTCAAGCTAGAAGTTTTAAGGCATTTTCAACAATGAGCACGTTAAATTTATGGATTACAGTTTCAGAACTCTATTCCTTTGCTATTAATCATGTAGTCTAGGAACTGTCTGGCTTGGGGTTCTTTGTTTGTTTTTGCAATCTGTGCAACAATGTAACTTCATAGTCTCAAAGAACTGCAACAGTACCTGTACACAAAAAATGGTAAGTTTCATAACAGCGGGTGTCTGTCTCCCCCAGCTGGCCTTCTACACTCTGAAAGAGGTGACATGACCATGAAAAGATCAAGGAAGAAAAGACAGAATGCTATCAATTGCACAAAACTGCAGGGATGATATCCAAAACAAAACTGTTGAGGCATCCCAGTTGATGTCTTCATAAAACCAATAACTAAACCCTTAGTCACTGTCCTTGAAAGTAGAGAATGCAGCCCAATTAAAAGTCCTACATCTGTGCAACAGTAAGTTAACAATTCTTTTTGTCATTCTCTCTCCTTCAGAGCTCATTAACACACGGCTGTTATTCCCCCTCCTGCAGATCATCTTTCGTTATCACAGCATCCAAAATGACTGCCTTATCTGCAAAGTTGGGGGTTTTTTTCTTCTATTTCTGACTATTTTTTAAAATAGTTTACAGCTTACAAGATTTTACTATGAGTTGCTTGACTCACTTCTAAGCGTCTATGTAGAACATACTTACTTCTTCCATTATTCCAACACCTTCCATTGGCATTTCTACGTAATCCAGATTACAAAGAACACATGCAATAATCTGCTTGTTCCTTCCTTTCCTCTGTTGATTATCAGACCTAATCATTCTCAGGATAAAATAAATCACTCTAAAAGCTCCAAGGACTATATTGCTTAGTCACTGACTATAACACTATAAAAATGACAAAACTGAATGAAAAACACTCCACAGAGGCATACAAAATTTTGTGCTTTTGTTGGACATTCTGAGTGTTTTCACTCGTAGATTTACTTTATTTAATTTTTCTGCGAAAGAAAAAACCCACTTTATTCTTACTGATGTAGTCCATTTTCCAGCCTGTAAACTGTGTATTTCACTGACCATTTTTATGTCCCTGCTTTGTTTACTGAGTCGTCCACATACAGCATTTCATACCACACAGCATCTCTGGCTAATGCTCATTGGGTCTGCTTTCAGGGTAGGAGGATTCACACAAAATATTCCCGTGCTTCAAACAGGTTTCCTCTGAGTCCAACAACTCTCCTGTTTATCTCTTTAGAAGGGAGCAATCAGCATCATATACTGGAATTATCACCTACTGGAATTTCAGGGGAAAATAGAGAAGTTCTGCAATGGTATTCATGCTAGGGATTTGATTCAGCGATAGGGTTTACAACCATAGCTCTTTTAAACAGGGTGTATCAAAAATTATATTGCAACAGCACATGAATCTTTAAAGAAGCTGCTACTGAAAGACCAAACACTGAAGAATTCCTCCTCCTAAGAAGGTTCACCATAACCTGCTCAGTCTCTCCTTAAGCAGTTTCTGAAGTCCTTTCGAGTTTTAAAATACAATGCTTTTTCCGTTATATAAACTGCATCAAGAAACATTTTTATTCATGAATAGGATGTTAAACATCAATTATTGTAAACATTCATGTGAATATTCTTTTCCACTAGAGTTTTAGCATTTTTTTCAGGTTTGTGGAATTTAACAGCAATTTTACCTGAACTCAGCTAGTGTGATAAATTGCTGAAGATTCAAAGAGACAAGTTTCTCAACACATTACAATTAATCCTGAAGTCAGTAAAAATTATAGCACTTTACACCACTTAAAAACTTCAAATCTGATACAGGTGTTTTAAGTGTTTGTCTGCAATTTTGTATGTCTCTGGCATATTTTTTTAAATTAAAAGTGAATCATGTAAACTGTTAGGGCTCTCATAATCTTTTATATACCTGGAACTTGCAATTCTGCAACCAAACTACAACTAGTAGATTATTACAGTATATTAAAAAAATAAGAATTCAAGATCAGATAGTTTTACAGCATGCTTCCCATTAGCACTTTTCTCTCTTATTTCTCTAAGCTAAAATAAAATGTATTTATAAACAAAATAATTACTAGATTTATATACACCAACATTAATATCTATCAGACATATCTTATACGTTAAATGTTTCTATCTTTTGAGTTTCAGTTCCACAACAGCTAGAATTATCCCTGTCTCATTCCTCCCCTGTGGCACTAAATATTATGGACTCTTTTGGCTGGGATGTTATGATCACAGCTGAACATAATCATACCTAGTACATAAATACAAAATATACCACGATTTTCTCCAGAAAGATAAATGGAGAAAAAGGAAGGAGAAATGGGGACCAAAAAGGGAATGAGACACTGCAGCTACTTCTCAATATAAACTGGCAAATGCTGGAAGTACCACTCTGAGATTTCAGATACACTATTAGAATCTAACAAAACAATAAATTTTCAACAATTAGAAAGAATGCCAATAAGAAAAGCATGAATTTGATTGCATAACAAATGTAATTGTAAGCTTGGGTCTTAAAAATACACAATATTGCTCTTTCACACAGGCAAACATTTTCTCTCTCTTATTGCTTGTAGTTAGTTTCCCAGTAAGATGTGTCCCTGAGTGCACATTTGTATACTTCTGTATTTTCCTACAAAAAGTGACTCTTATTTCCTGCCTGTTTCAGTTCTCCTCTGCTTTACAAAATGTCAATTGTTTTAATACACACTGTCTGCAGCACTTCTCTGAGTTGGATGGAAGTAGATGAAAAAAAAGCTCATCCAGATAGGCACTGCTTTCATCTCAGAGACAGCAGACATTTTACTTGGACTCTGCTGTGCTGGTAGTTTCCAACTCCACGCTGAACACCAGCTGCTGGTTTTGAGAACAATTCTCTACCCTGCTCCCATGTAAAATCAAACAGATTACATCACAGATTTTTCCAAGGTGTATCTACCTCATTGAGTATTTTCACACTTTCACATTTTCACACCCAGCAATCTGTGGTAGTAGAACTAAGTGGGTTCCCAGGCCACGGTGGCTCGCATGCACACTGCTCCCAGAAGGACCTTCCTGGCTGCTTCTTGGCCCCAGCTGGGAGCCTTCTATGGCCCAAGACACAATTTTGTACTCTCCAATTCAATGTACTTGAAGCACTGTGAAGGCTGTGGTGCACCTTGTCAGTGCATTTACAACACAGGGCTGAGGACTTTCACTGCATGCCGTAAGAGTATGCTGAGAAATTTTAGGACAAAAGACGTTTACTTGGGTAAGACTGAAAAGACCAGAACACAGAAACAAACTGAACTTGAAAGCACAGAAGCACAGTTTCACCCCACCTAATACCAATTTCCTAGTTTTAAAAATTACCCCACAGTCTATCCCAACATTTATCAATTTTTATTCCCTCCAAATCACTACCATCATGCTGTTTCCTACTAAAATAAACATATTAATAATGGAGACTCTTTCCTTTTTTCATCTATCTTGACATTGTACAAACTTTAATGCCTTCAAATTCCCTATAGTTAACCACATATGAAACAGCTCTAGGGGTATATCATTACATAAAGCAACAAGATATTCACAGTATGTCTATCATAAGTTAAGCTCCTATTATATGCAAACATTGTTGCAAATGTCCCCATAATTTAAGAATAATATAATAACTTTTACAGAAAGATTGTGCACTCCAGTTTACTTCAGCTTAGGTAAGTAAAAATTACCAGTGTGTGATATAATCAATTAAAATAAATTGCCTTAGAAATTATACCTGCTTCAATATACTTTGTAAAAATATTTTGTTCCTTAATTCTTAAATGCCTGTTTCTTCTATCACCTTCCCAAACTGTGGAAAAAACATATCACAGAACCCGCCTCTTAATTTTTGTTGGTTATAACAATAATTGTAACAGTGCAATTAGTGTATTTGGTGTGTATTTTAAAACACTGAAGAGAAACAAGCAAAACAACTCTGAGAGCAAATTCCTTCATCTTCCTTTAGCTTCCTTCTTCCTTGACCATGTCCTGTGATGAAGGTCCTGTAACCTCCTTTGTAGCAGAAAACTCAAAGGAACTGTGATTTTCTTTTTTTTACACTCTCCCTCAGTTCCAGGCACCTTTAGCTTTTCACTGGTAATAAATGTTTTCCTTTTTAAGGATGGATTTTTTCCTGCGACTGTCATATCACCTTTCTCCTGAAGTCTCCTGCCCCATCACTTTTACTTTTTCTCCCTTCCCACTGCCTCTTTTCTGTTTCTAATCCACCCTAACTGCACCAGAAAGTGAGTTAAACTCATGAAGTAAATCACAGTAGATAATCAGGTTATTTTGCACATAAACATATAAACCACACACAATCTTATGGAAAGTATGGAGCCCAGCTCCAAGCAGTTATTTCTTACTAGTTCTCAGATCTTTGGAGAAAGACAGGGATAAAGGAATAGAGACACCCATTTGTGCATCCGGCTAGTTTCAACTAGATTAACTATCTCCTATATTTTATTTTTCTAAGTACAGTGCCAAATCTAAGTCCACAAATATCTGTGTCTCTATGTCACACACAAAAAAGGTAAATAAATCAGTCCCTTTCCTCAGCTTGGCATGCTAGCAGCTCCTCTATTCAATACTTAAGACAAACTACAAGATTTGCATTTTATCAATAGTGCTTCCTACTCGTATTCTGCTTTTTCACATTGTGATATTAGCACTGCAAAGACATCATTAGGTACCTTGAGAAAACAATGCACATTCAGGTAATGTCCCCCTGTAATCTATCATACATTGGACAATAACACAGACAAATTTCATGCATAAATCAATCACACAATACAATCACTTTAGATAGACATAAAAGAGGTTTTCTGTAATACTGACCTGTGCCATGGACAAAAAGAAAGGAGGGCACAAATCAAGATGAGTGCAGGTTGCTCATTAACTGAAGCAGAGAAAATCCAAAAGTCTGGCTACCTTTCAAGTCACATCTATAAAAATCAGCAACGTCAAACTTAGCTCCTGTGCTCTCAACAGTAATTCACAGCTTTTGAAAGGAGGACTTACCTACTCTCTTTTTAGTAGAAAATATATTTTTCTAATAGCAAAACTGGGAAAGAATAGTTATTAGTCAGCTTTTCAGTATGAAGCTCTTTACAAAGCTTGCCACACATCTGGATTTATACCTCTATTACTTTAACTGGATCATCCAGAAAAAAAGGCACTGAATAGGCACTGTTCAATTTCTGTTAACATCTTTTCAATGTATTTATTAGGTCATCAACATACAAAAAAGAATCTTATGAGAATTCAAAGGTGGAGGGCATGGGGAGATGAAGAAAAACTTTTTGAAAATCAGTAACTTCCAACTCTTGAAAGAGTGCAGAAGATCAGGGATTTTCTTTTTGGCCAGGTCAGAGAAGCGTTTTCCTTCTTCACTGTGACAGAGTGCATAGTCCTCCTAACAGAGGCATGTCAGCATAAAATAAACACCTCTTGCTCTAGTCTTATCATTGTTCTGCTCCCTGACTTTTGTATAGCAAAGACCAAAGATGATTCAACTTCCAGCTCTGAAGTCAGTCCTGTTATTGACTCCACTAACAGCAGGAGCAGAACAGAAATAAATTTCCTCAAGAAGGAAAATTCACCCTATGCTGCTTTTATTTCTGGCTTACAGTGATCTGGAGCATCACCTTACGCGTGCCAAGTACTCAAGCCTTCAGCCTGAGAAATCAGGAAATGAAACTACTACACCTGAGCTTTACCAATAATAATAATAATAATTGCCTTCTCACAATTGATAATCTTGCCTTCCTGCTACCATTCTTTTTCCTGCAGACAAGACATTTGCCTAACAAGACCTTACAAGGCACAGCTAAGAATTTGTATTTAGGGCTGAATTAATATTCCATGGAGTAAAAAACTGCCATGTAATTTCTTCCAAATTAGTATATTTCTTTCAGTACCTTTGAGAACACTTCATTAAGGCACTAAGGCTACTGCAGGTGAATAAGAACCATGGGAATAACCCATCAAGAAGAAACTGCTCTTGAAAATACCCCTGGGTGCTAGACCTGTCTTCCTGTTACCTGTATTTTGTACAGCAATAGCTGGCACTTGAGACCAAGTCACAGGAATGCCAAGTCACTTTGTCATACAAAAGATTACACTTTTTGCCAACATTGACACCACTTGCTCAGACTCTGATTTGAAAAAAAATGGTGGGGAAACTAACTTTTATAAACTGAAAAACACTTCTTTCCTTACAGGCTCTTGTGAGTTTGTGACCTTAGAGTAAGCAGATCACAGAATGCCCTCAGAGTTCCTACTCACCAGTTTGCTGCTGTGTGTTCGAATACAGATATCCACTGTGATGAGTCACTGCGAAAGGCAGTTAATGCGCTTAGAATGTGGAAATAGTGTTACCTTTTTTAACTTGTTTGCAACTGTTTGGATGATACCAATCTGTTCTCATTTTTTCAGCATCTTTCTTGAGGGGAATATAAAGGGACCTGAGAAGAATCTCTGTAACTGTGGATTAAAGGATTGACTGTGATGGATCTCTCAAAAGAGTGCAGACTCCTTGTGGATATCTTCATGATGTGGATCCTTGCGGGTGCCTTCCAACTCAGGACATTCTATGATTATATGACTCCTTCCAACTGCAGGAATGGTTTTGCTTAACCACCTCTGATGACTGTGAGTATCCCACAGACTGCAAGAAGAGTTCTCACATTGCCAGGACAATGAGAAGTTCATTCAGCTACTTCCAGTAACTGGAGCAAATTAAGTAGAGTTGGAACAAACTGGTAAACCTCACTCTAACCCTGTTCATATAATTTCCCTAGAAATTGCTAACTGTAGTTAATGAGGAGAATGAATTACTCGTTTAGCTCATTGCATAAGAGTCTTTTTCTCTCAGCAAAAATCCCACCATCATTACAGCTTCACGCGTATTTTCTACAATGGTACTGTCTCACTGGAAAGAAGGTAAGACAAGAAAACATGGAAGTGTCCCAAACCAAGAGTGAATGATACCCTAAAATACTAAAGTAGTGAATATTTGACATTACTGATGATTTTTAACAAATTGGTCTTTTTTCTAAATCAAATGGCGCTGTGTTTCACTTAACTTACCTTTGGTGAGTTATATTTAGCAATATTTATCCTGACTTCTTCTTTATGGTTTTCATATTCTGAAATTCCAAAGCTCCCAATTTAAGACAATGACTAAGGAAAATATATAATAACCAGATTCATCTTCCTTTCTTACTATAACAAGAAAAAAAAAAGTTTAACTAAGCCTTATTTTACAAAAACACTGAGTTATCAATCACTGTGTCTGACCCAAGTATTCTTTCTGTCTAGAAATTTTTGCTATTGTATTGCTTAACATGCTAGAAAACAAACAAAAAATATGAATCATTGTTTCAATACCAGGCAGCAACTATCTTTCAATCCTTGCTAACACATGGGAAATGAATTCATTCTTTACTGAAAGCACTGTCTTACTCCACTGGGGCTGTTTGTCAGCTCCTCCAGGGTGACACTAAATCAAGTTGCAAAGTACTGTAATGTAAATCACAGCCTAATTTACTTGTCACTGTGTTGTGACACTTGGTTAAAAATGCTTTTTAATTGCAAAGATAAATGATACATTAACAATTCTTGGTGGCAGTTTCAATACTGCATCAGATTATTTCACTCTAGAGAACGGAACTGAACAGCTACACAATCACAAGCTATGACAGAATATTTTTAAATTGTTGGGTTGCTCAGATTGATGGTGTTGGTAGTGTTGTGATGATGAGTTCTGTCCTCCACAAAAACAAAAGTCATAATCAGTCTTTTATATTCAGTAACTCATGAAGAAAAAGTACTCTGTTTTCTTGAACCTTTCAGATCACTCCTGCTTCTTGCTTGGAAATTAGTCAGACTCCCTATAGTAATATGAACTGGTTCTCAGTCATGCTGAAAAATAAGCCTCTCTCTATTCTGTAATCTAGGACAGGGAAATGATTGAAAATAGAACAAAGTATGGTTAAAAAAAAAGGAAGTTGTTGAGTAATTGTTAGTGATTTAGAGTATCTTCACCTTTGGAATTGCAGTTCTCTCCACACAAACCAGGTTTTTCCTGCTGGAAGCTAGATTGGATCTGGTACCTCCCTGCAGCTAGTAGCCAGGAACCAATGATCAGTAGTCAATGCCCCACAGGTAAAAGGCTCCACATTGCAGTTACAAGTATTAGACCACAACAAAGCACTCTGCAGAATGCCAAAGTCAATCCTACGGCTCACTTGTATATATTGCATTTTGTTCATGCTATTCCTCAGTCAAGCACTTCCCATGTATGTCTATTACAGCCCATATAGTGTAGGTTGCTGTAACAGATATGTCTGTGTCCCCACAATCACAGAATCACAGAATGGGTAATGCTGGCAGGGACCACAGTGGGTCATCTGATCCAACCTCCCTCAAGCACGGTCATCCCAGAGCACACGGCACAGGATTGTGTTCAGATGGTTTCTGAATATCTCCAGTGAGGGAGATTCCACAACCTCTCTGGACAGTCTGTTCCAGTGCTCATCCACCTGTGTGGTAAAGAAGTTCTTCCTCATGTTCAGGTGGAACTTCCTGTGCATCAGTTTCTGCCCATGGCCTCTTGTCTTATTGCTCAGCACCACCAAACAGAGCCTAGCTCCATCCTGTGACACCCTCCCTTAGATACTGACAGACACTGACGAGGTCCTCTCACAGGTGAACAGACCCAGCTGCCTCAGCCTTTCCTCATGAGAGAGATACTACAGTCCCTCAATCACCTTTGTCACACTTCACTGCATGTGCTCCACAAGCTCCACGTCTCTCTTGTCCTGAGGAGCCCAGAACTGGACACAGCACTCCAGGTGAGGCCTCACCAGGGCTGAGTAAAGGGGCGAGATCACTTCCCTTGACCCACTGGCATGTTCTTTCTAATGCACCCTGGGACACCACTGGCCTCTTGGCCACAAGGTCACACTGCTGGCTCGTGGACAGCTTGGTGTCCACCAGGACACCCAGGTCCCTCTCCACAGAGCTGCCTTCCAGCAGTTCAGCCCCCAGCCTACACTGGTATGTGGTTATTTCTCCCCAGGTGCAGGACCCTGTGTTTGCCTTTGTTGAATTTCAGACTTCCTCTGCTACTCTGCAGCCCAGGGCTTGACATAAACAGAAATCTGCCAAACACAACTTGCAATATAGGAGCTAAGGATATTCTGTCAGTAAGGTGCAACATGGATGTGTTACAGAGCTTACACAAACATGACACTATCAATGAAGAGACATTACACATTCACTTTATGACCACAGAAGAAAGGTTTTCCGGCTGGATTTTTGGACAAGTGTTCTGATTCCACTAAGCTGATGGTCACCTCAATTTTGATGGTCTCAACCCTCAAAGGCAAAACACACAGACTGAAAAGAGCTCATCCAGAAGGGGAGAGAGAGTTAAGAGGTGGATCAGTCCCCTCTCACACTTGCACTTGCAATCTTGTCCTTTTGTCAGACATTTGATTGTGCAGAAAATTGCCAACCCTGGGCCCACACCACCTGCTGCAAGGTGCTCACCAGGTTTTTCTTTCCCAGGGCAGAGAAACTGCCTCAGATCATTGGCTTGGCTAATATCCTTAAACAAAACCAGCCTCTTCCTAGATCTCCAGGGTGCTCTTTTCATTGCCCATCAGCAGGGCACAGGGTCTTCTTATGCTCATGCTTTCAAAGCCTTTGCTGCTACTGCAGCTCCTAGGCTGTACATCATCCTCACAGCAAGTGCTACCACGACACTCTCTGCACAGCAAGTCATCATAATTAGTTGATAATGAGCCTAACAGAAGGCCAGGGCCAGGCCCTGCACTTTTATCAGAATGCCTCTTCTCACGAGGCACAGTTATCAGTAATGTTTTTACAGGGTATAAAAATGCTTCAACCATTCCAGCACACGAGGTTGTATAGGATCAACCATACGAGCCTCGCCGGCGCTGCAATGCCCACACCGGAATGAAGCCTTCACAGCCACTGCCCAAGCTTTGTTGTAGCTTCCCCTGTCTACACAAACCAGAAACAGCCAACTTTGGATGCTTCCCGGCACCCTTTAAGAGACCTGAAACTTGTATGAGGGGTCCTTTCACATAATAAACGTGGAAGCATTTTAATGAGGTATTTCTGTCAGAATGACATTGTCAGCTTCAGAAAACAGGCTGCATCTTTTATGACAAAAACACCCCAGACTATTTCTTACAAATTAATTTCTGTGATTTAGACTGCTTGCAAACTGTCCTCCTCTTTCTTTTCTGACTTTTCTTAATGACGGTGAATAGATTTAAAAATCAGGAAGCAGATTTCCTGTAATAATTAAGCATTTAAACAGCATGTAGGAGCTTAGAAGACTTCTTAAAAAGTACATAACCATCACTGAAATATGCAAGTGCTGACACCTAATTCACTAGCTGTGTCCTGAAACACAGTTGGTTGGTATTAGGTTGTAAATTATTATTTCCCAGTATGCATAGTAAATCTGCTTATTAAAATTCCCTTTCTGAATATTTATGCAAAGTCTGCAACCCCTTATGCATAAGAGACCTGTATTATCACATAGAGTAACTTGGCAGTTTCAAAGAAACCTAACATAATTAAATCAAGCCAAATCAGAAATGAAAGAAAGTACAACCAAGGAAGGGGCTGACACCCTGAACTTCCACAACACTGCAGCGTTAGAAGCATCCAGAGCATTACAATACAAAGCTCCAAAACACTGATTTAGAAAGTCATTCAAAAATATAAATCGTCTGTATTTTGAGTTGTTATCCAACTCAAATCTTTAATATTAAATAAATTAGCCCTTTAGAATTTGTGATTTCTCTACTTTTTTGAGTATATTTTGAGTGTGTCTTCAATAAAACTAAGTATTTTGTAGGTGAGAAACAGCAAGGAATCCCTGAAGACACTGACTCCTGCTGCCTATTACTTCAAAAACTGCTTAGTCTACTTCATAAACTAGTCAAACATAGTCTTCAAGGATTCTTCATCCCTTAATTATTGCTCTGACAGATTATTTCTGCATGATTTTTATATTTAAGGACCTCCTTCACATTTTCAACTCGATCTGTTCCTGAGCAAATTGTAACTTTTTGGAGTCTGCAGCTGTGCTGGATGGTTGCAGGTGGGTTGTGGTTTTTTGCTGCGTGTTTTTTTTGGTTTTTTTTATTTTCCTCAATGACAAAAATGACAAAACACAAGAGGATCTTTTAGTTTCCTCCCATGGGCTCCATCTCCCCTCCTCTGGTCACACAGGAGGTCTCTCAGCACATGTGTTTACATTCATCATTCAGGAATACAATACTGCCAGCAATGTGGAGGGTTGTGGAAGCACTTCCATTACCCTTCCCTTATAGAATTGCAGTCACACATGCCTTCTTCCTACAGAATCACAGCAGCAGATTGCAATTATTTAATAATCTCATGAGACTAGTTTTGTTCTTTTTTCAACTGACACTTACAGGCAATGAGCTCTTTTTTGAAAGAATTTTTGAGCTTGAGATAAAACACCTTATTTATCTTTGTAGAATATGGCCTAATTTCAATTTCTAGTCCCTTACTTTACAAGAAAATTAAGTTCTTCATAGTTATGAAGCATCACAATGTTGCAATGAAATTATTAGTATGATGCAGTTCTAGCAGTTTATCAGTGTCATGAATAGAAAATTTGTGCATGTAATTTTCAGATGTACTTCCATATTATCAACTTTTTGCAAACATTTGTGATTACAATGTACAGATGCTATGGAGCTTGTCCTATGTGACTATAGGAAAAAAAGGTGGGAAATTAGAACAGTACTAGTAGAATTAACAGTATTTGTAGAAAGCAGGTAACTGTCCTTCCCCACAATAATTCTGATACCAACAAAATTTGCACTGTAATCAGAATAAGCTACAGATAAGCTCCATACACAAGTAAAAGTATCTCAATACCAATTTGACAGCATTAAAAGAGTTTGAAAATGGCTGCATGTGCATATCATTAATGGCTTTGTAAAGATGCATAATGAAACAGATATAAAAAAACATAACTTTAAATAACAGTTTTAAAAATGCTTTCCAAGAAGCTAATTTTTGTATTCTTCAGGAAAAATTTTATGTTGATATTGTAGAAACAGAAAATTTACATTATTTTTTTCTAAACAATTGTTTTGAACTCAAACCCAAGTATTTCAAATCACAACCTGAAACACTTTGTCACAGCAACTTCAGTCTCTTTCTTGCAAGTCTGAGAGTACTGCCAGATGCCACAGACCATTAGCTGATGCTTTAAACTCACTTTTTTCAATTCTCTCAATTTTGAATGAAAAAAAGTATCCTTTTTCCCATTACAAAATTTGTGAAATTTTTAAGTACATTATTAAGTATTGATGCCAATCTGCTGCTGCTGCTTCTTTATTTCTCTCCCTCCCACCCCCTGCCTTTTTCTTCTTTTAACTTTGAAAGCTTCAGCTCTCAAGAGCATATGTAAAATTCTGTATACAGTAATTCTTGTGATCTGGTAAGAATTTAGCAAGCATTTATAACACAGCTTTGCACCTTTACTCGAAAACATCTACTTCTGCATATATATGGACATACTATTTACAAATACATTTTGACAGTTTTAAGTTTGCAAATGCAAACCATGCAATTTGGGTAAAGTGCTGCAGTTAGATGATGCAACTGAATACAATGTGAGAGAGAAAGAGGCAGAGAACATACGTATGTGTGTGTGTACATCAAGAAACACAGCCAAATTATTTTGATTTCACGCCTAAACTGCCTAAATATGATTTTAATTCTGAAGTGCTCATCACATTTAGAATTCCCACTGAGCAGGTTTTACTTGTTTAGTACAGAGAATCAACTTACACTGTCCTTATTCCTGGCTGCTGAAATGCCATATTTACAGAACTTAATGCTGTGGATGTACTTAAAAAAATTAAGGAGTTTCTCAGCCTGTATAAACTTTTATAGCTCCATTAGCTTGAAATTACAAACCACAGTAACTGAAGATCAGTCATGGCATGTGTTGGTTTTTTTTTTTTGGTTCTTAACCTCAAGCAAAATTCTTCTAACACTAGCAATGTACCAGTAATTCAATTGGGAGTTTTTTCATGTTGTTAAATCTCACAAACTGGAAATTAGCAAAAATTTTCCAGTGTTAACAGCCATTATTGTTGAGAAAGTTAATACTGGCAGCCACAAACCCTACAGCCAGTGCCTGCTGGCCTTAAATGACTGCTGAGTTGAGAGGCGATGCTCCCAACACAGAGAGAACTTCTCTCTGTGGTTTTGGGTGAATTGATTCATATGATCTACCACTAACAGAGCAGAGCTCTGTAAGGACCCACAGGACACCAAAGCAAATAGAATCTTTCCAGCCATGTTGCCATGAGTAAGGTCAGGTCACAATGATCTGAAGATCATCTGCCTCTGAATTCATGAGTGCTCTTCTGAGCTACCCATTTTCTCCCAGTATTTCCCTCTGACAAGCCCCTCTTCATGATTCAGAGGGAGAAATCAAAACTTCATCCAGGCCTGCAGCAAAAAGTCAAAGAGTGGAATGGGAAGGTGGAAAAACCTAAAGCTGTCTTGGCTCACGCTGGCGATGTTCGTGCAAGCAGCATTTGTCATCTCCCGGTGCACCAGCTCTGTTGTGTTGTATACTCCCAGCTTACACAGAAGGCACACTTCAAGGGCTGGCTGCATTGAACACAGGGGCAAGGATTCATAATGTACAAGAAACTTTTAAGAGGAGGTGTGCTGTTAGTGTTTGCCTAGTTTTGTGAAGTTTAAAATTAAAGTTTAGTACTGGCCTGATACATCAGTCTTCTAAACACTCCTGTCACAGCTATCTCTAATTCATTATCTGCTATATATATATATATATACACACAGATATAGATATATATATAAATATATATATATACACAGATATAGATATATATGTAGATATACATGTATATTCAAACTCAGTTATACCAGTCAATTAATTGCAGTATTTCACCCAAATTCCACGGCTTGCATTTTTAGCTATCTGAAACTTTCAGTGCAGTAACACATTCTCTTCAGTTATTGCCCAGAATTACAAATCATATGCACCAGGGAAAAGTGAAGTACATACTACAGACAGTGCTCAGCAGGTATTCAAGAACACAGAATGACAAGAATTATTAGAAAGGTAATACACGAACATTACTTTGCTGCTGTGTAAATCAAGGTCTAACTACATTTTGAAGGATGCATGAAATTTCATAAACTATAGCACTACTGGGAACAAATGATCACAAGCACACAACTTTCCTTCTTAAAAGGCAAGATTAAATATACTGGGATTCTTCAGCTTGGGAAGATGACTGAGGAGAAAAGATACAGATGTCAAATCTCTAAAAATCATTAATGATACAGAGAATGAGAAGGGTACAGGATTATTCACTATTTTAAAGCTCATTTAAACTCCTACTTTTTCAGTTGCTAACAAACTTTAAAGAATATATTGTCTAGAAAGCCCTCAATACAGCAAATTTCAGTATAATAAGATCAATCTCAGCAACTGAGAGAAATGAAGAGAACAGAGAAGTCTTCCCACTGCTCAATGGCAAACAGGGATCCAAAGCAAAAGTGGCTCTAAAAAGCAGAAATTCAGATTAGCTTCATGTAAAAATGCAAACATAAGAGATATGGACAGTGAAGGCCAAAGACAGCATACTTTTCTGATCTGGATGATTATGATCAGCTTATAAAGGAACAGCACCACCAAGATTTGCTCATGTGCCTAATCTGTGTTGTCCTAAATATCCTTTCTAGTAGTTCCAGAGCATCCTGGAAAGAGGTAACAGTAGGAAGAAGAGTAGCTGTAACAAGGTCAGAGCACACAAAGGGACACAGAGGCAAAAAAATGACCCAAGAACAACCAGGAGCAAGACAGAGACAGCATTTCCAAAGTCACTTCAGCTCACAGAGGAGATGATGATGACAGTTTTGGGGGCAGGGGGAGAAAGAGAGAGACAACAGTACTTCAGATGGAATTGAAGGGATAACAAAGATCCCTAGGTGAGAAGAGTAAAGAGAGAATTTTCCCATGATTCAGAGAAATGCCACAGAAGCTCTGAAACTGGTAAAACACGTAAGGGCACAGAAGCAGGTGGTAGAGTTCAGTAGAGGAGACAAGGAAACTCTGAGCTGTCAGGCACAGGGAACTGGGGAGAATGGGGAAGGAAAACAAAGGCCAGCAGGGAAGATGGCAACAAAAATCATATGTGTTTTAATAAAGCATCACAAACGCTTTATTTAAGCTGGAGGTGGAAGTGAGATGAATCAGAGCTCTCTTGAAAGAAATAAACTTAAACCCTGTCTTCCCACAGTTTCAGTTCTTGCAAGGAGAACAAAGGAAATCGAATGAGATGTAAATTTGCACCAGCTGTGCAAGCCCTCACACAAAAGCACTGCAAAATACTTGAAATAAAAGCATATTCTCTAATCCATTTGTTGTTATCTTGGGGTAATGACCAGCAATGCTTATGTTTCCTTCCTGGCCAAGTTCGTTTGTATTGAGTGTTCAGACAACTTGCTTTTCCTTTCCAAATCTCCCCTTCCAATCCAAGCACTGCATATTTCAAATGGGCACACAGCTTTAAGTTTAGTTCTTAATTAGAAAATACAATGATTCTGTCTCATCCCTAAGTGAACAGGAATACCTATTAGTCTGACGATTAAATTTAGACAGGTTAATTAAATCTGCTTAAACACAGCTTGCCCTTTAAGCTATACTTAGAAAAAAAAAAAAGTCGTATTTCTGAGTCACAGGAGTTAAATGAGTTCATTAGTCAGGGTTTGAGTCAAATTCTCAATTGATGGATAAAAGCACAGGTCTGTGGAAGTCAACAGTGCTGCTACTGTCTACACAGCTGAGGAACTGACTCATTATTCTACCCTAACTGGATTTGCATCTTCAAATTTAAGTGCATTATTCTGTTGGCAATGATTAAACCACTACAACTCTCTGACAGGTGAGGGCCACACCAGTGATGAGCTCCACACAAGTGATGAGCTCCTGCTGTAGAATCACAGCAAAAAAGAATTACATGGGTCCAATTAGGACAACGTAAAAATTTCTTCGTAGTGCCAGGATTATTTCAAGCTATAGAGCAGGGTTAAAGACAGTCCCCAGTGCTTAGTAATTTTCAAGAAAAAGGTTTTGTTTAAAAAGTAAACGTGCAGTGACAGTACATAGCTGTGCAAAATGCATTCAGTGCTGTCATACTTAAAAAGGAGAAACCTGTAAAAACAGCAAATTTAACCCACTCAGGACTCATTTAATGAAATGCTTCTGTACAAATATTTATTGTCTTCCAACAGAAGTGCACTTTTGGGCTAACTCAAGCTCCTGCACTCGAGAAAGAGTTTGTTTTATTTGAAATGGGGTTTATGTATCACCAGCTACTGTATTGCCTGCAGAAAGGCAAGTCACATCATGCTGATTATTCAAGCTGGCGTTGATATTTCATACCTGATTTAAATGACCTTGGTTGGTGTGTGTGCCTAACTTCAGATGTTCCTCTTGCTCGGCACACCACTGCACATAGTCCAAACACCTACACGGATAGCATCAGGGAGAGATCCTGCTTCCCACCAGTTTTGCATGGTTGATGACATGCTGTGGATTAATGCCCCCAAACACCTCTGCTCCTTGTCATCCTCAACAGGGAGCCCACAAGACACACACTCCCTCTGTTTCTCCAGGAGCTGATCAACAGCCACAAGCTACTGAGTCAGCACTTTCTCATCAAAGCCATGCTCCTGACAGCTGACTTCCTGCTTGTGAAAGAGACTTTCTATCTTCAGGACAGCCCACAACTATAGGATTTGAGTTGGGCTTGCACTGAAACACTGTCAGCACAACTATTTCTATTAGAACAGTATAGGAAATTATCCACAGCCAGGTACCACAGTCAGGGTCACACCTAACAAGATTAATACTTAAAAATACCAGTGATTACACAGAGTTGTCAGATGCCAACCAAATTATTTAATTCCCAGCTAAACACTAGAAGCTCCGACTATTAAATCTAGGATTCAACACTGGCAAATCATTTTTTTTAAACATGGAAAAATACAAAAACAAGAGGAGGGATTGTTGAAATGGTGTAGGGATACATCTGTGCAGATCCTATGAAACTCATGTTTCATGAACTCAGTGAAACATCATCAGTGAAAGTCAATCTCAAATATTTTAGATTTTTTTAGAGGCAGTTGTGAAGTACCCTGAACCATGGTTTAAAAATTTCTTTTGCCACCTGCCCAATACGTATGCAACAGGAAACAATTTTTTTATTTTGAGGCAAGTAGAATATGTTAAAACATCATCAACTGCAAGAAAATTTAACATTCAACACTAAAGCAATAAAAAAACTTTAAATATTACATAAATCAGTAACTGATTTTAATAAGTTCATCATTTTATCAGCATATTTCCGAAGTAGTATTTACTCAGAATTGTAAGTGCAGCAACAAGTCTGCAGCCTCATAATCAGTAAAACCCCCAAAATCTGCAATATAGAATAAGCAAACTGTAATTCACATAGGTTAATTTCAAGTTACCCCACAGAGAACTTTGCCAAATGATTTTTATGTTTCATGGAGCGTTAATGACCAGAGAGCCAAGCTGAGCAAACAGAACTCGAAATTTGGGCCAGATTGAAGGGAAGGATACAGACATCTTAATTGCTTTTTTATCATTATTATTATTTTTTTAAGCTGAGAAAATGTGAAACAAAATGCCTCTGAACAGTTGTGCTGGAAATTACGTTCAGCAAGGTTTACTGGTCTTTATACCCCTATTGATCAATCTTTCATTCAAATCATAAATTCAATAAGAAGTCCTTTAGACTGATCCTGTGGAAACCCATGCATATGGTTAAGTGTTTGTAGAGCCACTGAATTCCATTTCAACAGGAATGTGTATATATATGCATATATTTCTATGTATCAACACAGGCTGGGGATGAACAGATTGAGAGCAGCCCTGCCCAGAAGGGCTTGTGGATGTTGGTGGATGAGAGGCTGGACATGATCTGGCCATGTGCACTCGCAGCCCAGAAAACCAAATGTGTCCTGGGCTGTATCCAAAGCAGTGTGGGCAGCAGGGAGAGGCAGAGGATTCTGCCCTTCTGTGCTGCTCTGGTGAGACCCCACCTGCAGTGCTGCATCCAGCTCTGGGTCCCCAGCACAGGAAGGTCATGGACCTGTTGGAGTGAGTCCAGAGGAGGCCATCAAGGTGATTAGAGGGATGGAGCATGTCTCTTGTGAGGAAAGGCTGAGAGAACTGGGATTGTTCAGCCTGGAGAAGAGAAGGCTTCCAGGTGACCTAATTACAGCCTTCCTTCAGTATCTGAAGGGACCCTACAAGAAAGCTGGAGAGGGACTTTTCACAAGGGTATGTAGCAATCGGACAAGGGAAAATGACCTGAAAATAGAAACTGAAAGTAGGTTTCAATCAGCTATCAGGAAGAAGTTCCTTCCTGTGAGGGTGGCGAGGCACTGGAACAGGCTGCCCAGAGAAGATGTGGATGCCCCATACCTGAAGTGTTGAAGACCAGGTTGGGTGGGGCTCTGAGCAATGAGGTCTAGTGGAAGGTGTCCCTGCCCACAGCAGGGGGCTTGGAACTTGATGATGTTTCAAGGTCCCTTCCAACTCAAGCCATTCTATGATTATGATACTGTTCTGAGAGCAAAGTCAAAGGAGTAGAAGACAAGTAGATTTGATACTGACTACTCTTTCTCCCACTGCATTCTAAAAAAAAAATAAATCTTTGACATATTACTGTAGTTAAATAATCCATGAGATAAGGACATGAAATACACTGAAACAGTCCTACAAACAAGTTAATTTTTTTCATCAGGAGAAGATCTGCAAGACAAAATACTTTTTGTGTCTCAATCTTAACAGAGTTATGACAAAGGACACTCAATTCTTTAAGTAGTACACAGTATTAATAATGTTAATAATACAAAAACAGAGTTCAAAGGAACTTAATTTAGAAGAAAAAAAAAGCATTTGAACCTTTTGTGCTAGAGAATGGTGTCAAGTTCATTACAAGATTAGAAGAGGAAAAAATCCCCAAAAAACCAAGTACAGGAAATCATTAAGGATAAGGAAAACTTTAGTTACTAACTCCAGCTGCATAAATTCTGACTTTATATTAAAACATGAAATTATAAATTAAGTGAAACTAATGTGTGTGGGTTTTTATTTAATAACATATACATATAGCTCAACAAATAATGACTTATTTTTTCACATGAGAATCCAGTATAATAAGCTGCTTTGACAACACAGAATTACATTAGAAAATACATTCCAAATAGGTAAATGCAGGTTTTGGACTTTCCTCAGAACTATTTTGATTAATTTATTGTCCTGCATTGTGTGGTAATACAAAAAGCCTAAAACAATGAGTTTTCTGTATCCTTTACACGATTTCTAGTCAATCAGCAATAGCAATGGAGTGAATTCACTTTGGTTTCCTGAAATACATGATTTTGTTTACAATTTTTACAAGACATGGACTTGAATACAGCTCAGAAGCTACCCTCCAAAGCAGAACTGGATTATTATATTTTGTTCTACAAGGTTTATGGGATCATATGTTCTTTCTTTTTTTTAATCTAAGAACAAGGAGTATATTTGGCTGTAGACAGAGATGGCATTCCTCCCACCCATTATTTTTGTTGCAATCTACTGACATGTTAAGGACCAAAATTAAAATCTACCTATGTCTGCTCTTAGCAGTTACATCCCCTCCCCTTCTGTGCTCTTCTCCACCAGACAGGTTTCTTTACCAGGTAGATTTTTTCATTTCACATTAATTTGTGAATTACTGACCTGCTATTTTGTGAATCCAACCTGCTATTTTGTTTCCTTTTCACTCCAATACCTGAATAACCTCTTACTTCTGCACAGATGGGTGTAGAGGGATTACTGCTACAAAGAGGTGACAGACACTAGAGCAGAAAACTCATGGACTAGCCAAATCCATCTGAAAACAAGAGGCACAATACCCCAGTCTGGCAAGAGACTGTCATAGCCTGTAGGAGAAACGAAAATACCAGCTGCTGCCTTCCAAAAGGTAACACTGTTAGTAACATTTCAGGGTTAGTCTGTCTAGACAGTCAGATACTACAGGAAGAAAAATGATTGCAATACTCCCATATTATCCTTACAAGAAGATTAAGAGGATTAAAAAAAAAAGATAATTAACACTATTGCATTGGGTTCTACCAGCAACATCTGAATTAATCAAATTCCTAAAATTTGATAAAATCTCTGGGTGTTCAGACTATACTTGATCTTTAATAGCTCTGGTTTTGTCAGCACACAGTGCAAACAGACAAAATATCTATGTATCAAATCACGGCATAGAAATGAAGTGCTGATTGTGTGTATTTCCATGCCATATTTATTTCATTACAAAAACAAACACGAGAAACTATGCCTAGATCAGATCGAATTTTATTTGTTTTTAATATATGTGAATTTTCATTTGAGCAAAAGCAAAGGCCTACCACTATAGATAGAAACAAGTCAACATTTATCTGGCAACTCCCTGCAGTAGTAAACAGAAAAATATTTTAAGTTGCTCTATTTCCCATTAAAAAAAAAAAAAAGAAAAAAATTCTGGTCAAGAATGAAGAATAAGACCATGGTAGGTACTGTATGTTAAGATTTATACCCTCTGAACCAGGTACAAAGTAGATGTGAAACACTGCTGTTCTATTCTGATAGCATTTTATTCACACTTTAAAAGCACAAAAGTGACAACACAAGGTTAAAAACCAAACCAAGCCAAAATCCAAATAACACACAGGAAAATTGGTCCCTTATGTTTAAACTGTGGATTAAAGTAAAAATGAAACAACCAAAAAAAAAATCTCAAAAAAACCCCACAGCATAAGAATATTTAATCCTTTAGTCCTTGAAAAATACATAGAAAAGTTTCAATAATGTAAAATCACCTTGAAAACTGAACTTGAAAGTACTAAAAAAAAAACCCCCAAATCAATCACTTTCTCCGCAATATGCTTACCTCCATGTGCTGGTTGAATCTCATATTCCATTGTTTTACATTATTTTCCAAACAACTACACTGCTTCATTGAATGTTATTCAGATTCTAAGCAGAAAATAGTAAACTTAAACAGTAACCTTGATGACGCAGTAGCTTTCTGTGCTTGGTCTGAAACTGTATTAATTTCAATGTATATATTTGTAGAAATCATGACACTTTGAGGTTGTTCCTTCAAGTACTACCAAAGTAGTTCTGTAGAAGATATGAATCACGTTATTCCATTTCTGAAACAGTTCCCATTGTAGGTTAATGATGTAAGCATAGCAGCTAAAGGACAAGGCACTGCTCAGAGATTAATTAGCCTCTGAGGGGAGGGGCAGCCTTAGCTACAGTTAAGTCTTGCAACTCAGCCAGTGGTCACCGTCCCCACCAAACCGTGCAGTCCCCCTGAGCCTCCTTTCCTCCGGACTAAACACTCCCAGCTCCCTCAGCCACTCCTTACAAGACTTGGGCTCCAGATCCTTCACCAGCTCTGTTGCCCTTTTCTGTACACATTCCAGTGCCTCAGGATCATTTTTTGTAGTGAGCAGCCCAAAACTGAACACAGCATTTGAGGTGTGACCTCAACACCACCCTTCCAATTTTCTCCCTGAGTAACCTCACAACAATCTCAACGGGATTCTAGTTACCAGGGCTTTAGGGGTCATCAAGGTCCTGTCACTGGTCCAGTGCAAGGGAAGCACGTGTCACACAAACAAGAGGCAGCAGATTCTACACAGTTCAGACTATGTGTTATATCCTGGTAGCATTAAAATAGCTGAGTTACAGAGCTGGATGCTTTTAAGTGCCCCACATTACGCTCTTTGCCTCTTTAAGGGATTTTTCACATATTAAATAGAGACCTCCAAGTTTTAAAATTCTTGAAGTTCTAAAAACCTCTGCTTTCATTTTCACAGAACAGCTCTGGACATATACAAAGTTCAACTCACCTTCCTTTAACATGGGTGCCTATTGACTTCAGGGAATAATTTTTCTTTGTACCTTTAAAATGTCTATCAATAAAAAAAACGTAAGAGCTACATCAATACAATTTTGTCTAATAACTCAACATCAGACTCAGCTCTTCCCTGCCCCTTATAAACATTTCAGATATTTCTAACTTAATAAAACACATTTTTCCAGTTTCTGAGCTTCAGTAATACTGACAGATGTATACACCAAAAAAGCCCAAAACCTCAAGTTAGTTATCTCCAAATCCTTATCAGAGCCACATATGAGTTCTGCCAGTTGTCATGTCCCCAGGAATATGGGGGGGGCCAGGAATATGGGGGAGGGGGGAAGGGGAGAAGGGGCCGCATCCTTAAATCAACCAAAACCCCCACCACTGTTTAAAATTTGCATAGTGATGAAAAAAACCCATTGCTGAAATAGTTCTCTGCATATGACTTTTGGTTTTACATTTTCTGGCTCAAGATATTCTTCTTAGCTACAGTGGTATGACTCTGTTAGCATTGGCAGGGATTACACAGATGAAACAAAGACCAAATTTGACTAATGATGCTACTCTGCTGGCAGAACATAGTAGACTATCACAGAGACTGACTAACCTTCAAACAAAATACTAAATTTATTCCTTTTCTAAACCATGATGACAAGATCTGACAATCCCTCTCTTTTCAGTGAATGAGTCTAAGAAAGTATCTGACAAAATACATTGCAAGAAAGAGAAGTAACGAGGAACTCTTGACACGAGATGTCTCAGTAGAATACAGTGAGGGGGTTTTAGGACAGGCTTTTCTGATACCCCTACTACTTCACAAAACCCTGTAAGCAAGCCTAATTTTTTGTTCCCAACCCAAGAGATTTGATATTGTATTTCCAGAACTCATGTGAAGTAGGCTGACCTCATCTGAAGGCTTCCTTACTTCAGAAACCCACCTACCTCTCGACTGCTCAGCAGCTAACCCAGCTGCATTGAACCTCTCACTCCCACAACCTGTGTGGAAGTTGATCAGTAGCCCCTGTTTCTTCAACCAGTTAGGTAATGTGGATACTGAGCTAACTGAAAGTTAAACCACTTGAGAGACAAGACAATGAAATAACATACTGTCCCTGGGTGATAACCAACAAATGATGAATTCTCTTTTTGTGTACATTCAGAAGCGAGGAAAGTGAGCATTCTTACCTTAAAATTGCCTGAAAATTGGTAGTTTTTCTCTCCAGAGAGATGAAAACTGACCCTTAGGTCTCCTCAGGCAAAGGAGGGAATTGAACCTGAATCTACACATGCTCTCATTGCTCTATTAATGTCTGAGAGAAAAATGCTAAGGAAAATAAAAGACAAAAAAGACCTGCCACTACATCTTCTCTAGATAACAGATGTTAAAATACTGTTCCAGAGTCACCACTGAGGAAAGCTGTCAACATCTCCCCTCAGCTTGGCTTCTTAAGAAGGATGCCATGAAGGAATCACATGTTGAGCAGCCTTGAGCAGCCCTTTTCCCAGCTACTTGCATGCAAGCTCATTCCCCCGCTTTTTAGGTCGTGTGGGTCACAAGTAAGCACATGATCAAGACATTTAACCCTGAGGGCGAAACAAGCTCCTGGATCACTTTGAACTTGCCTTGAGCACTAAGTGTTGAAAAGCCCAGCACTTCGAACATTCACACCTCTTTTCAGATCAAGCCTTAAGCCAAACAAATCAAAGGACAAACTCACAAATTCCAAAGATGGATTTCATAGAGTCCTCATCATAGATTCACAAGTTTCTATGGCATTACCAGAGCCGAGACACTACCCTAGGGTTCCCAGCTGGTTAAAACCCAAGAAAGGTTTCCAAGCTGACTTTTGTGCCATGAAGCCCTGTATCCTACTCAAGAAGTAATTGGAATACTCTATGCATTGTTCCAGCTTATCTCCTTAGATTTTGGGGGCATTGAAAAAGAAACCTAACTATTCTACAGAGCAGTCCCTGTGCTCTCTATATTACTCCAGGGGTATTAACAGGGTTGGTATTACAGTAATTACTGTATCCTTCTATCATAGGTTAGTACAGCAAATTTTATAGAGCTTGAATACAGAATAAAATAAGGAAAGAGAGAAAGAAACAATCTAGACAGACAGTTCCATGGAAATTTGAGACCTGACATGCCAAAAAAAATTCTGATACTTAAATTCTGGTTGTTTAAGTCAGAAGCGGGGACTGAGTGGGGGCAGGGGAAAAAAGCAAGAAAGACAGACCCACTACTTTTTCCATTAAAGCATCATTTTGCAACACATTTCCTTTTCTTAGTAGCTATGAACACAGTTTTTCAAAGCATGTTTTCAAACCATTAGCAGATTTCCAAAAACAATCTAAAAATACTATGCCCAAAATCAGGAAACTTCACAGACAGCAATTCCTTCTGAATATTGCACTGAATCATCTTTACTTTTTCATTGACAAATTCCATCCTGTTAATAGGTGTTAATCACAACTTCATCAGTATGCAGAGTGTCTTCTATTGTGTAGATGTTCATTACAGGTAATTTGGCAGCTGTTCTAATGTGTTATCTGTTTCAGCAATGTAGAATATATAATGACAGCTTTACTTTCTGAATTTTTATTTAGTCACGGATCTCTTTTTCCCTACAAATGTTCATTTCAGGTGAAAACAACACATGATGCTCTGGTATTAAAGGGAAAGAGAGAAGCCTGGTGTGTTTTACAAGTAAATAGGATGATGTGCTCTGTGTCACCCGACCAAAAGTCAGTCTTGAGGACTGAAATCAAAGGATTGCAAAGGTTAAGTCACAGCCCCTGAAAACCACAACCCTGTACTCCATTTAATGTTTACTGTATGGGATAAACCCACAAGGAACCTGAGAGGAGAAACGAGGCCACTGCTATAGCTAGTGCATTTTTTAAACTGGTATTTTTTTCCATGCAAAGGAACTTGTTATCAAAACACCGAGGAGGACAGAGAAATTGAGGCAAGCACACACAAAATATGTGGCTTTTCTTGAATCTGTTTACCAATTTGAAAAATACAGGAAACCTGTTTACAATTTGTCTGGTTATACCATATCCTTTTTGCAGTGTATTTAAATATGCTCTAGTTGAAGCTGGCTCTATTTTAGCTTCAGTCTATGATAAAACCAAAATAATTTGTCATTTCCTTATTGGCTTATATTAAATTCCTTTAAAAATGAACTGAAACATATTTCAATTCATTTAACCATTTAACCCTGAAAGGATATTTGCCTTTCCAATTGTGTGATTATCATAGAATCTCAGAACAGTTTGAGTTGGAAGGGCCCTTAAAGATCATCTTGTTCCAACCCCACTGCCATGGGCAGGGATGCCTCCCACTAGACCAGGCTGCTCAAAGCCCCATTCAGTCTGGCCTTAAACACCTCCAGAGACAGGGAGTCCACAACTTCTCTGGGCAACCTGTTACAGGGTCTCACCACCGTTACAGGATGGAGCATCTTCCTAATGTCTAATATAAATCTACCCTTCTTCAGTTTGAAGCCATTCTCCCTTGTGAAAAGTCCCTCTCCAGCTCGCTTGTAGGCAAGTTACTGGAACCTCTCTAGTTACTGGAAGGTGCCATAATGTCTCTCTGAAGCCTTCTCTTCACCAGGCTGAACAGCCCAAACTCTCTCATCCTGTCTTCGTTGGAGAGGTGTTCCAGCCCTCTTATCAAATTAGTGGCCTCCTCTGGTCTCGTTCCAACAGGTCAACGTCTTTTTTGTGTAATACAGCATTAGTTTTGTATGAGCTATGTACATGAGCAGGATATTGAGTAAAAGAGTAGGCCAATTTTGAGGTAAAAAGTAAACTAAATGAAAGTAGTTTGCTTTTTCAGCACTTCAAAAGAAATTATTAAAATGAGCACGACATGCTGAAGGTCTCACTTACAAATGTTATTATGCTCTTGAGAAAAGACACATAGGTTTTCAATCTGTATGCCCTAAAGCAGCCTCTGATTCTCCTTATATTTTGGGGTTTTTTTCCTGCCAAAGTCAAACTTATTTAAAAGAGATATTTCATGGAATAGCCCCTTACTACAACAGAAAGATGCAGTGTCTTGCTTCTGTAAATTTCTGTTTGAAAGCATTACTGCTTTTCTCAAATTGTAGAGCAGATTTAAAGAGAACAATAGTCTCTAAAAATAAACATAATATATAAGAGTCTTTCAGGCAATGTCAAATGCAATAGGAAAAGAGTGATGAGAGTTCTCCAACATGAGTTTTAATGAATGTTTTTTTCTCTCTTGTGTCAGTGCAAGTATCATTTATTTTTAAAGCAATCGGTCACAGTTTTCTGTTAGAATGACAGCCTCTTGACTGATTTTGTCCAAGTGCAGACAATAAAGAATAATAACATTGCCAAACTAGGAGTCAGTAATGAACAAAATTTGAAGTCAACTAAAATGAAGTACTGTATGAACTAGAATATGGGCAATAAGTCTTCAGACTACAGGAAATAAGCCAACCACTAACTGACAAGGATTAGGAAGACATAATTTTCCCTGTGAGCATGATATTCCATAACCATCCATCACGGGAACTAAAAAAAAAGAAAATACTCTCTAACACTTCTTACTAGACAGGGCTGGAGAGGGGCTGATGCTGATGAGACAAGTCAAAACATTTTATCCAACAAAAAAGTTCATATTTTTTAAATATACAGTGATTATTCACTGTAAATAAAGTGAAAAAGGCAAAAAGTTACAAATAAAAGCTAATAGTTACACACAAGAGATAACCAATATTTCTTAAAATGTTTACATAGTAAAATTAAGTAGTAGTAATTTTTACCTAGTTCCTAATCATGCCCAGATTTTTCAAGTGACTTTATAAAAAGTGGGGAACTTTCCTTGGGAAACATCTGCTTCAGAGAACTTCTAAGACACAGCACATTACTAAACTACATGAAGAAGCTCAGTCAGCTTTAGATATGATCCCTCACTATCCAATGACTTGTCTTTTTACAGTTCCCTAATGACTACATGTATAATTGATTACCATATCATAGAAGGTGTTTGAAATCAGCTGCTTTTGCAGGAAGACTGATTCATGGCTCTAACTGCACCTAACCTAAGAAAAGTAATAAAATTATGGAATTGTGTCCCCAAATAAGTATAATGAAAGTCCCCATTCTGATAAAATGCACTTCAAGAGATCACTCAGAGACATCCAACAAAGTCTGATGCAACAACAAACCTTTCTGATGCACATGAAAAATTCCTAGGCACTGTTTTATTACAATTTCAAGCAGCATCTTAACCGTAAACATTTCTCTGCCTGGAAAGAAAACCTGGTCATATATGTGCTCCTTCTACCTGGGTTATGACATCACAAGCTCACAGGCCACTTGAATGAGGGCAATCCCCAGCCTATAGAATTTGACTGGGGAGAGGGAGGCAGTTGGGTAATGACAGGACAGTGGTTGTGTCACAGCCTTTATTTTTTTCCCCATCTCAGCTAAGAGTGCTTGAACTGATTCAGAAAAATTCCAAGATGGACCAAAAAAAAGTCAAATTAGGACCTTCTGGAGCTTTGCCTTGAAAAATATGAGTGTGGTAACCTGCTAAAAGCTGATATACTGCAACCAGATTTTTCATGCTTGCTCCCACCTACTATTGTTCCACAGAAAGACACCTCAAGTAAATTCGGTGACGAAGTTCAAATGATAATTTATTTTCCCCTGCTATCTATTTGTCTGCTTAGAAGGAAAAGGAAAACGAAGGAAACAGACAGTTTTCCACAGCAGAAATAGTTCAGATTGATTGCTTGGGTAACCTTGAAAATTTAATGTAAGACTGCAAAATACTTCAGTGTGTCACTAATGTGAATGAAAAACCTAAGTTTTCTGTCAGACTCATTTCTTCACTCTCCTCTAAAGGAGGAACAGTAGACAAGTAACACCATACATTTGGAGATGAAAGATAAACACAACAATCTTATCCTAGGAGAAAAAGCAGCTTGTATATAGCCAGCTCTCTACAGCATCTACCAGAGAGGAAAAAGCCATCAAGAAACCACTGTAAGGTAAAGCTCAGCAGTAACATCAGTCACACAATAATCATTGGTCATCTGGTTCCTACATGAAATCTCTCATCTGCAACTGAGAACTGCTTTCCAGAGGAAGACCTCCCAGATGCATCTTAAAAGTAAGGGAAGCTAATCGCAGAAAGATGAAATGAAAACTAGACATCACAAATGGAGGGACTGAAGAATTGTGAAGAGAGTCTCAGTCATCAGGGAACATGACAATATTTGGTCATTCACACTACTTCCCAGCAAGAAATGGATTTCATATTTGGAAAAAAGGAAGGTATCTTATGCTGGCTTAGCTTCTCAGAAAGAATATTGCTTATTCTCATTTCAATACATTTAAACCAACGAGAGTATCTACAGATACTGTGTGTCAGCTTTTAATCAGACTGCAATGTAGTTATACTTTTCCAACACAGTATTCTACTATTTATTTTTATGCAAAATTACCATGAGCAAATACAGCATCGTAAGGTGTTGGCAAGGTTGATCCTGTAAAATCTATTTGAATTATCTGTTATGTAATTGTCTGTTGCCACATTTTCTCACCTTTGAAATAGCCAGGGCTATTCTTCTAGAATGAACACAGTATGAACACATCAACTGGTTTGTTTCTACCCGTACACTATCTACAGGTAGACCACAATGTGAAAGACTTTGGTGGGCATTTTTTTTGAGATATAGATATATACACACACACACACACACACACACACACACACACACACACACACACACACACACACACTAAAAAAGGCTGCTACTATAAAAGCAACTGCTTCTTCTATCTCTTTGAAACTCTAAATCATCCTTGCTTACAGTTCAAATCAAATTCATAAACCAAGACGAGTTCACTCAAATTTTGTTTGGAAAAATCACAACCCTGAAACAACTTATAAGAAAGGCTGCTGTTCAGATACACAGACATCTCCTCCATGCATGAGTAACACATCTCCTCCAAGCATGAATAACATGTGTGAATTATATTTAACATTCATTAATGAAACCACATGGCAACTACTGTTCTTTATTTTATTAAGAAGATGCACCTCTTATGTAATCATTATTTCTAATACATTCTTTTGTTTTCTCTCTCAAACTGAAAGGTTTTGGGTTCACACTTTTTATTCCATTTGCTTATGAAGTGCCAAATAAATTTTTGGCATTTACTATGTCAGGGTGAAAACACTGTGTGCAGGACTGTTAGCAACCATTAGCTCAAAATTCCTTTTTTTTTTTTTTAAGACTTCATAAATCTGGCTTTACTGAGTAAAAGCCTTTCAAAAACAGTTATACCATTAGATTAATGCTACTTGATCTTATTTTTAAACCTATAAGAGCTGATACTTTTGTATGATATTATTAGGTTAACTGTCATACTAACCAATTTCTTTTATCCACAGCAAAGACTCAAAGTAACCAGTGGTTCAAACTTCTCCCCCAGCCACTGCTTTGAAATATCACTTGCAGGGATGAGAAAAGGGTTTGGGATCAAGCCTTAGCCTCCTAACAGATTTTCTTCAGAAGACTGTGATGTTGCCCAGGGTTTGATAATAGACATTATTGCTAGGGTACTTCATTGTGTTCACTGGTGTTCAAAAACATATTTTGAAAACAGCAGGGAGAATGAGGATTTGAGAGGTTGCTTGGAGCACAAAAGAGAACATGAAAGAAGGTATAAAGGTTGATACTGGAAACAAGTCAGAAGAAACCGCCTAACAGATGGCATCCCAGAAAAGACGGACTCTCTCTATGGCAAAATTGTGTCAGTCCAGATGGTGACTGACAGCACTGATTACAAAACTCAGTTCCCATTGAAGGCAACAGAAGCTTTACTCTGGCAATGGGGATTATGCCAATGAAGTCTATTTTTTTCAAAACCCTGTTGATCTTTATTAAATACTCTACAAGAACTTCTATAGATCTTAAATTTAAGCCCTAACACTTGGTCAACAGTATAGTTGACTGGATCATACTGCAACTTGTATATAAGAGCTGAGACTACACAGTAGGCATGTATTTAACAAAGACAGAAATTTTAAAAAATTCTACATACTACATAAAAGTGCAGTCTAGGAGCAGATTTTAGCAAGTACGTATGCAGTGGTTCTGGACTTGTGCGAAGCATTTCACACTGTCCTGCATGAAATTTTTGTCTCTAAACTGGAGAGATATGGATTTTATGGATAGACCACTCAGTGGATAAAGAAAGGGATAAAAGGATGGATGGATGGATGGAAGGAAGGAAGGAAGCAAGGAAGGAAGGAAGGAAGGAAAGGAAAAGAAAGGAAAGAAGGAGTTGTAGTCCAGGGTTCAATGTTCAAACAGAGAATGGTGACGAGCAACATTCCTCAGGGGTCAGTATCAAGACAAGGTGCCATTTAGTATCTTTGTAGGCAACATGGATAGCGGGATTGAGCGCACTCTCAGCAAGTTTGCCAACACCACCAACCTGTGTGGTGCATCCAGAGGGATCTTGAAATCAATCCCAAGTACAAATACAGGCTGGGCAGAGAATTAGTCGATAGTAGACCTGAGGACAAGGATTTGAAGATATTGTTGACAAGAAGCTTGCCAGGAGCCAGCAACATGCACCCATAGTGCAGAAAGCCAACCAAATTCTGGGCTACATCACAAGAAGTATGGCCAGCAGGCCGAGGGAAGCAATTCTGACCCTCTACTCTGCTCTGGTGAGACCCTATCTGGAGTACTGAGTCCAGCTTCCTGAGCTTCTTGGAGTCCAGAGAAGAGCCATAAAAATGATCACAGGCTGGAGCATTTCTCCTATGATGACAGGATGAGAGAGTTGCTGTTCAGCCTGGAGAAGAGAAGGTTCTGGGGAGACCCTGTAGCAACTTTCCAGTACTACAGGGGGCCTACAGGAGAGCCAGAGGGAGACTTTTTACAAAGGCATGTTGGGGCAGCCAAAATGACACACATACACACGGATAATGCCTTGAATAAGGGCCAAAAGCCCTTTATTAACAAAGCAGTTTCCTTTTAAACACTTCTGTGTGTTATCATTCGTGTTACAGTCATTGGCTGCCAAGTTACTACAATAGACTCATTGGCTATATTAACTACAATACACTACCATTGGCTACCCATAGGACAAGTGTTCAAGAATGCAGAAAAATACCTGGTGCAGAATTGTTGCTGTTTTTCTCCTTCTATTGTTTTAAATTTCCTGCTTCTGTTGATACAACATTTTCAAGAGTAGAAACTAATTGTTTTTCTTCTTACGGGCTTTTCTCACAAATAGAAGCCAACCATCTCCAAGTTAGGATCTGTGAAGCCTTCAGACTAGCTGTCAGCCTCAACAGCGTGTAATGACAGGACAAGTGACAAGCTATAAACTGAGAGTGTAGATTTAAATTAGGTATGTCCTGGTTTGGGTTGGGATAGAGTTAATTTTCTTCCTAGTAGCTGGTATGGAACTAAGTTTTGGATTTGTGCCGCAAACAACGTTGATAACACAGGAATGTTTTCATTACTGCTGAGCAGGGCTTACACAGAGTCAAGGCCTTTTCTGCTTCTTGCACTGCCCTGCCAGCAAGGGAGATGGAGGTGCACAAGGAGTTGGGACAGGACGCAGGTGTGACAGCTGATTCACGCTGACCAAAGGGATATTCCATAACATACAGCAACAGCAGCATGCTCAGCAAACAAAGCTGGGGGCAGAAGGAGGAAGGGGGAACAGTTGGGGTGATAGTGTTTGTCTTCCCAAGTAACCGTTACGTGAGATTAAGCCCTGTTTTCCCAGGCTGTTCCCAGCTGAATTCCCTGTTTTGCCTTGCCTATACGCACAACTTCTACTTCATATCCTAAACTGCCTCTGTCTCAACCCTTGAGTTTTCTCTGTTTTACTCATTCAGTTCTCTTCCCTATCCCATCAAGAGGGAAGAATGCAAGCAGCTGTGTGGTTCTTAGTTGCTCACTGCTATTCAACCACAACAGATATAAGGAAGAAATTTTTCAGAGAAACGATGTTCTACACCTGGAAATGCTCAAGGTGAGGTTGGATGGGGCTCTGAGCAACCTGGTTCAGTGGAAGTGTTCCTGCCTATGGCAGGGACATTGAAACAAGATGATCTTTAAGGTCTCTTCCAACCCAACACATTCTATGGTTCTAAAACCAAATTCTAGGAGGTTGCTGAGTACTGCACGTGGATCACAAATACCCCATGCACCGTTACAGGTTTGGGAAACAGTGGCTGGAAAGCTGCCCAGTGGAAAAGGACCTGAGGGTGCTGATTGACATGAGCCAGCTGTGCCCAGGTGGCCCAGAAGGCCAGTGGCATCCTGGCTTCTATTTGAAACAGTGTGGCCAGCAGGACCAGGGCAGTGACTGTCCCTTTGCACCCTGGTGAGGCCTCAAGTGCTGTGTCCAGTTCTGGGCTCCTCATTGCAGGAAGGACATCGAGGTACTGGAGTGTGTCTGTAGAAGGGCAACAAAGCTGCTGAAGGGTCTGGAGCACAAGTCTTCCGAGGAGCAGCTGAGGTTGTTTACCCTGGAGGAGGTTTGGGAGAGACCTTATCACTCTCTACAACTGCCTGAAAGGAGGCTGTAGACAAGGGGTTGAGTTGGTCTCTTCTCCCAGCTAACAAGCAGGAGTTCCTAAGACAAGAGGAAATGACCTCAAGTTGCACCAGGGGAGGTTTAGATTGGATATTAGGAAAAATGTATTCATTGAAACAGTCATCAAGCATTGCAACAGGCTGCCCAGAGAAATGTGGAGTCACCATCCCTGGAGGTATTTAAAAGACATATGGATGTGGCACTTAAGGACATGGTTTAGTGGTGGACTTGGCAGTGCTGGGTTAAAGGTTGACTCAATGATCTTAAATATCTTTCCAAGCTAAAGGACTCTGTGGTTCTTTAAAAACACCTTTTCAATCTCAGATGTACTACTTTGCATTACCAACTTCACATTATGCTATTAACTAAACAAAAAAAAAAAAAGTGAAAAAAGCAAAGAAAGCAAAAAACAGATGAGCTTTTATCTTCACCAGTTACTGTCAGCAAACTATTAAGTGCTGTTCTGGTAATTACCTGGCAAATCCCCGACGAGCACAGCTTATAGCACCTTAATGAATAATGTTTCCTGTAAGTAACCTCTACTGAGGCATGGGGGAGAAAAGATATTTTCTTTAGTCCTATATGGTTAAGATACACACTCCTGGTAGATTTTATTCATGCTGAAATCAAAAACACAACCTTGACATCAAACAAAGTTCAATACCAGGAAAATGGGAACCCTTTGTAAATAGCAAACTATCACTTTCATATCTATATGCACTCAAGAGTTCAGGTTATAGGGTAATGAATGTACAGCTCTGTAGACATTCCTCAGAGTAATGTGAATCTTTTAAGGTCACAATCTCCTCTTTGTATCCAATTTAAGCAAAAATCTCCTCTTTGTATAGATTTAAGAAAATATTTTCCTTCAATATTTAACAAAAAAACAGAAATCAAAACCTACAACCCCCTCCAACCTGTTTCACATATATTGAACAATACCAAGGTCTCAGACTGAAGGTGTTCTTAGGACACTTTACCATATTCAACATGTCCATGTTCAACATTTTAACTGGAGGAGGAAAAATTTAACATTATTTCAAAATAGAGAAAAAGTTGCATAAAAATTAAAAGCAAACTAACTACACAGAACACTCTGGGATCCTACTGCTAGCAAGTAACAGAGGATGGACATAAGTGCCTCTGTAAATATCCACTGAAGTTTCAAATCTTGAAATTGTGTCTTCAGTCTCCCTCAAGTATCGATTCATAAACCAAGACACGCATTTATAATAGGAAAATGCATATTATTACAGTTATACTTAATCTAGGGTGTGTGCTTTCTCAGTGTGCCATACCTCAAATTCATTGTGGAGCAGCAACATTGAACCTGTCAGGCAATACTGCTCTTTCTCGCTTACCAGAAGATTCTCTGTCCTCAAGAAACTCATTCAAAATCATCTCCTGTTCCACAACTTGATTTCCCATCAGCAACTACTATGGACAACTTTAACTTACACATTATTAGTTTAAGAATGACTTTTTAAAGTTATATGAAAAGGTCCATCTAGCTAACTATCTGTTTCTGACAGTGAACAACAGCAAATCCTACAGAAAGATATCAATACACAGCAAACAAACAACTTCACTTCCCTACAATACCCTTCCAGACTCCCGCAAATGATGGTTCAAGGACACCACAAGCCAGAGGCACCGTCTTTATCCCTAATGTATTTTTCCTCCATGAATGGATTCAATTGTTTCTCAAAGCCATGTAAGCTTTTAATATCCACAATCCCTGGTTCGGAAAGCTCCACAGCTTAATAATAGTACACAGACCTCTACCTGCCATTTGTTTTGATACTGGCACAGTATTTAATTTGATGCTATTATTTCTATTGAAAGAAAGAGTCAATAAAGTGATGCCTGCGTATCTTTTCCATGTTACTCTTTTCTCAGGTACCTCTATCATATTCTCAGACTTCTCATCAGTCATACAACAATGAAGCCTTTACTTAATTCAGTCTCCCTTAATAGGTTATCTTTTCTATCCCATCTGTAATGATTATGATTGCACAAGAATTGTACAATATTTGAGAGTACACAATGAATTTATGCAGTAGCCACAACAATGTTATTCTCTTTGAAATGAAAGCCAACATTTTCATAAAATTAATATAAGCATCAAGAGCTCCTTCCTGAGTAGCAATTACTGTGTCAAAAGTTATTGCTGCATATGTAAACCTAGGATTATTTACTTCCCCATAAACATTATTTTATAATTTATGCACATTTTTCTTTAGAGGGCTAGACAAAGAAAGAAGATTATATGGAGAGATCCTGAAATACAGCAGCAAAATTCTGCCTATATTCTACCCCAAACTTCCCACTTCCTTATTTTCTCTATATTCCATCACATAATCTCTTTTCACTATAATGTATATGCCAAACACTGGCCATTGAATGAACAGATCATTTTTTATGCCTCTGTTTCCTAGGCATGGAACACATTAGAAACTGGTTTTATCCCACATTAAGTAGTTAATAGGCCACTAAACAATTTGAAAAGATTGTTATGGAGAAGCACATTATCTGTTTATTTTAAGCACGTTTCTAGAAGTTTGGTATAGGAGCACTTTCAGGCCATGATTGGAGTCAGTTTTCAGCTCCTCTTCCAGAAGACCTATTTAACAAAAAACAACAGCCACAGCCTAAAGTTACTTGTAAAACTTCACGAGCAAGTGAAGCCTCCCAAGCACTGCCAAACCTGTGAAGTCCAATATCATTGAAGACTGGTCAATATCAGTTTTATTGACATAATTTGTGTTACTAAAATTTTGTTACATAGAGCTGATTTTTGTTTGTTTTTTAAATTTGCAGCATAAGCTGCCCATCGTCTTGGAATCTAGCAGAGCAACTACAGTGCAGTTTTGCAGAGAAGCAGATTAGATTAAAAACAGAGACATGTTCGGGATGAGAAAAAAACACATCCTTGCATTTTGAAAAATATATAATAAGCCCTCATTCTAACTCAATTCTAAAGCAGAGCACAGCAATTAACACTTTACACTTCCAAAAAGGAAAATAAATATTGCAATAATTATGGCTGGGAACTTTACAAGAAAAAATTAAATGCACTGCTTTTACAAATGAAGTTTCGGGAAATAGCCAGTATCACAGAATTCTCCCACTGCACCACAAATAACATCCCTCAGGCTGCAGAGAAAGGGCGAGTACAGGTGTAGTAGCACGGGTCTGTGCAAACTTGGGGGGATATAGAAGCGGTGATTGCAGTGATGCCTAACGTGCCATAAGCAGCACCTACACCTCACTATGCCTTCCCTTTATATCAAAAAGACATAAATGTCCTATATTCTCAGAGCACTTGCACAAAAAGGTGACCCCATGTACAACAAAAGAAAACAAGCTAGAATCTCCTCTCAAGAAGGATACTTAGTTTGCTCCATGCTTTATTCACATGTTTCCAATTCACTACAACATTAAAAGCCCACAGGTCATGTTTGTACGACGCAGTTAACATAAAACTAAGAGCTTACTGCAATCAAAATAAAATATTCCTCACTGGCATTACTTCAATAATTGACCTAGCCCAGGGCTGTTTTAGAACAGTTTAAATGCATCAGTAATCCAGGCTATTCCAAAGCAGCTTTACTAATTGGCTATAATAAATTAAAACAGAGAAGCGAGGTTGCAGTTAGTATGAATTTAAAAAAATAATAATATGATATAAAAATATGCCAGACATGCAGATTAGAACATGAAAGAGAAGGCATAGGAAACATGACAGCAACACAACCTAGAAGTTCAAGAAATATATTTGATGTGATATATTTTCTTTATTATTTTCCTTAGTGTATATTTTCATTACTTTCATGTTACCTTCCTATCACTTCCCTTCTAACATTCTGGCAGCTTCTCTGCTATCATTAAAAGATAGTAGCTGGTCTCTCAAACAACCAGATGAGTAAACTGGAGATTAATCTGCGATATGAAGAAGGTCACTAAATGGAAGAGAAGGTCAGTTGTTTGATTTTAGATCAGACATGTCAGGAGACCAGCAGATTAGCAAAGCGTATTATAAGGATGGCAGTCTTGGGCAAGTATTTTTGAACAATCTTGTCTATGGTTTCCTAAATAATCTTTTGAACAATTTTGTCTATGGTTTCCTAAATAAAAAAATCTGTATATGAGTCCCTTGTCTATAGAGTAGACATGACTGACAGGAAAGACTGGAAATAACCAAGGGCATAAATGAAATGAGACAACATCATTATTTACTTCAAGACTTCTTACGTAGAGAAGGAAAAAGCATTCAGTAGATTGTTTGAAGTTACGGCTGTTCAAAAACTGAACATAAAGTCAGCCCACATACAATCTGTTTTTAAAGAGGGACGAGAGACAAAACCAAAAAACTCCAAATTTATTAAAAAAACCCTGCAACTTAAAAATGCCAAAGACACTGTAGATTGTACCGAATTTATACTCATTAACATATGCTTCTCCACGTATTTGCATGGTGTTGTTCACAAAATTGTTCCATTCCTCTCAAGACTGCGGGCACATTACACTAAGAAAAATAAATTTCCTCTCCCTCTAGGAAGCAAAGACGGTCTCTTCACCTTCTGCCCATAAACAAACATACACGAGTGCACATATATACGCGTATACATAGAAGTAAATGGAAAAACTCAAAACCCACACTAACAACTATCTCTGAAGGATCTGTTCTACCAACAATTTCTTTAAAATGCATTGAAGAAGAGTTTCAAGTCTCACTGAATTTTAAACTTAATTCAGAAAGATTTTACTCTTATAAATCACAGAACAAACATTTCCACAACACAAGGAAGAGGCAAGTTTTTCCAAAATCTATGTCTTTGAATGGGTTACGAAGTACACAGTCCTGGCCTTGTTCTCTGTCATGGTTTAACCCTTGCCAACAGTCAAGCCCCACGCAGCCACTCAATCACTCCCCCACCAGTGGGATCAGGTAGAGAACTGGAAGGATAAAAAATAGAGAACTCATGGGTTGAGATAAAGACCGCTAAGTAGGGAAAGCAAAAGTCACGCACACAAGCAAAGAGAAACAAGGAATTAATTCACTGCTTCCCATGAGCAGACAGGTGTTCAGCCATCACCAGGACACGACCTTGTTTCTCCTACTTTAGTTTGGGTGGTTCCTGTTATAGTAATTCCTGTAACACAAAATTCAAATCATGGCTTACAACAATTGAAAGGCACACCCTTTGCAATGAACTCCTCCCCTTGCCCCCAGCCTGGCTGACAACAAGGCGTTCCTGCTAGAGTCCACCATTAACATAGTCCACGTCATAGTTCTCCATGGGCTGCCGGAGGACAGCCTGATTCACGTGGTCTGCACAGCAATCTTCACTTCCCCCGCTGCAGTGTGGGGTCCTGCTTGAACTTCAACATGGGTACTTCCCACAGGCCGCAGCTCTTCACAAACTGCTCCAGTGTCAGTCCCCCATGAAGTGACAAGTCCTGCCAGCAAGCCTGCTCCATCACAGGCATCTCACAGGGTCACACGTCACAGTCTCGTTCAGGCATCCACCTGCTCTGGTGTGGGGTCCTCCATGGGCTGCTGCTCTGTCATGGGCTCATTCACACATCACTGGCCCTTCAACTCAGGTTCACACTGGAGTTCCAGCCTGTCCAGTACAGCAGCACAGACAACAGCAGCAACACCCTGGCCACCTTCCAGGCCAGGCACATGGCCATGGGTGTTATTAAAACATTCCCAGGAATAATTCGGTCAGGTGATAAACAGTACAGCTCTACAGTATGCAGCAAAAGCAAAAAGCAGCCACTAACAAGCACTATATTCTAATATACAGTCAGTAAAGCAAGCCCACGGCAAGCACAGGAGCCTGCTCACTACCAGCTACCACTAATGGATATAAATTCAGTCTAATACATCCCAGTCAAATCTGCCAGTAACTCAATGGTTCGACTCCTGTCTGGCTCACCAAAAAGGACTGTCGTGGTTTAACAGCAGCAGCCAAGCCCCACACAACTGCTCTCTCACCCCCTCACCAGCAGGGCCAGGAAGAGAATCAGAAGGATAAAAGCCAGAGAACTCACAGGTTGAAATAAAGACAGTTTACAGAGAACGCAAAAGTCACGCACACAAGCAAAGCAAAACAAGGAATGAATTCACTGCTTCCCGCAGGCAGGCAGGTGTTCAGCCATCTCCAGGAGAGCAGGGCCCCATCACGTGTAATGGTTACTTGGGAAGACAAACACCATCACTCCAAATGTTGCTCCCCTTCCTCCTTCTTCCCTCCATACACACAGAACATGATGCCATATGATCTGGAATACCCCTCTGGTCAGTTTGGGTCACCTGTCCTGGCTGTGTGTCCTCCCAACCTCTCATGAACCCCCACCTGCTGCCCCAGCATGGCAGTATGAAAGGCAGAAAAGGCCTTGGCTCTGTGTAAGCCCTGCTCAGCAATAACTAAAACATCTCTATATTATCAACACTGTGTTCAGCACAAATCCAAAACACAGCCCCATACCAGTCACTATGAAGAAAATTACTCTGAATTGTCTCAGCTGAAACCAGAAGAATCTCCCATGCTCATTTGTCATTCATATCCATTCCAGATGCAGAAGCAGGTTGCTGCTTAGCATGATGCCATCTCCATTTCCTTGTTCCCCATATAAAATGCATTTTTTCTTCATTGCTTCTGAAGGAGACATCTGTTGTGAGTCTTCAGCATTTGAAGAAAAATGTCTCTCACATGTTCATGCTGAAGCTGCTTCAAAGAAAACACCTTTATCTTCAGTGACTGCAGTATTGTGGGGTCTGCACATGCATTACAGCACGTGGAATTTTGCTGAGAAACCACTTCAGTTCTATAGAAAGTAAGTTTCACAATAACAACAAACCTTTGTCAAGCAATTTCTGTCAACACTTTGTGTATGAATGGTTTAAACAACGTCTCAGCATCTTTACTGCTTTTGGTGCACCCTCTCCTCAGAGACCAAGAAGACAGGGAAGATGAGGAAAAATTACAGAAGGTAATGGACTGTGTTTCTAGTCAAATTTATTTCCCATCCTTGTGCAGCTTTGCTGCTTTCCCTGATGGAATTCCAGAAGTTTCCTGTCCTCCTCTGAAGCTCTTCCTGCTCATACTGCATGTCTGTCTACATTGCTAAAAGTGGCAGTTTTCAAAATCCATTAGTATAAGTGGCTGGTGGAGGTGAACACAACTTCACTTTCATGTTAGCAAAGCATAGGCTAATATATATGTTCTGGCAGCACTTTCATTGGGCTTCTATTTCTTAAATGGATTACTTTAGGGAAAATAGAGATATAAAACTACACTCCCCTCAGACTATATAGTTCAAGCAATATCACTCAAAATAAAAACTGACTTCCATGGACTAGCATCTCCATGTGCTTGGAGAAATTCCCACTGCTTCACCACTATTGGGAATTATGTCAAGGATGCCCAAGGATGCTGGAAAAGATTTAATCTGATGTGAAACACAGGTTACATATACTGCAGGAATATTTTGCTGTGAGGCTTTCGTATGTCATTTTTTCAGTTTCCTGCTAATTTTTAGAGCCACCACAAGTATTTTTTGTTCTCATCTGTGTTGTGTCTTTAATGATTCTGTAACCTTAGTGGAGAATTTGTTGCTCAATGTCATAAAAGTTCTGAATTTACATTTTTATACTGGTGTTATAACTGTAAAATTTGATCAGCAATTTGAATGTCACTTTAGTTTATATTGAGCAATTTCAGAAAAACAACATCCGTTCAAGCCTGTCATTCATATTGTACCCATAACAAATGCAGCTCAAAATGTAGTCATTTATCAGAGTCTGAGAAAAATAGAAATATACTGCTTGTTGGGTGGCATTAATGTGTCTTTTAAGTGCATCCTCCATGCTAATGTGAAATTACTGCTCTATAGAAGAAGCATTCTCAAAATTTCCACAACTCAATCCAATATAGTAATTTACCCAGGAACGGAGCTATGAAAAGCATTAAATAATCTGAAATGTGGGGGTTTTCCCCCCAAGAAAAAGCAAATAAAAAAGAGAAAATAGGCAAGGGATGGAAGTGTGCTGCTATGTTGAAAATAAAACCTGAAAAAACACATCAGGCATTGTGCTCTCATATTAAAAACAAAAAACAAAACATTAAAAAAGTCAACCATGTATTAATTCTATTCAAGACAGATTATTCAGAACTGGAGACCCACTGAAGGATGGTGCTTCAGCACTAGATTTGGTGCAATTTACAGTCTTTCCTCAAATTATGTAGCTCTGGCTAACTACTACTGCCTCTGCGCAGGCTTTGCCAGGGACAAGCAAAATTTTGTCCAGGGTTAAATTAATCTGTGCAGAAGAGATTTCAGTTGCAAGTATCTTCTGGAGCTATCTCTTGTGGGTGGGAATGTCTCAAACCTCTCTAGTCCATGCGCACGGTTTGACCTCGCCCACTTGGACACAACCACAAAGTTTCGGCAAAGTTACACAAAGTTTACCCAGAAGTTACATTACAACTGCAACTTTTAGCCCAGGGACTGGATGACAAAACAGAAAGATGAACTGCTTGTGATAAAAATTGTTTTATCTAATGCAAAATTGGGAGACTTTAATCACAGTAAGACAAAAACATATGGGATAAAATATTTATCTCACACTAGAGGAGACAGTAACACTGCAGGGCCTGTATTTCCCAGGCATTGGCTCTGAACAGAGACATAAGGAGTCCTTCCTCTTCCCCATCTTCATCTATAATTGGAACTTGTCATAGACTGCTATAAAATGTTCTTACTTGTCCTAAATATTTGTTTGCCTTCTCCTAGTACTTAATTTATAGAAAACTATTTTCAGAGAGCAAAAATAAGTAAACATTTTCTAAATAAAATTTTCTAAATAAACGCATCTGTTATTTTAAGTACAAGTATGAAAAATTATGTTTCTTTAAGCAAATGAGCACCTTAAGTTAGTCTGATAAATCTACACTTACACACTTCAGTGAGCAATCCAATTTCTAAAGCACCTTGTACTAATGCTGGTGTCCTGACAAAATTCTAGTTTAGATAATTACTCTGCCTAGCTAAATCTCTTAGCAGTATTGCGTGCTGTCATAAACCACTGTGTAGCAAAGAAGAAAACTGTTCAATTGCCATTGCTTCTTAAGCACAGAATCAATGGTTTATCACTGATCAATGTAACATTTAAGTCACACAGGCCAGATTTTCTAGTCTACTACATCAAATTTGCACTTTAAATTAAGCATTAAAAAGAAACAAACAAAAAACAACAACTGGCAACGCACAGAAAACTGCACTGGACATGGTAGCTCTCAGGTGGAACAAACATGACAAGTTTCACGGCACTGCACACTCATGGTACTGCCAGACGCCACCAATCTCCAAGCTTCTTGTTGCTGCAGTTCTCAGGGGGGTGACTGTTCACATGGTTCTGAAGATGACACAAAAATTTTCTTCAACTTCTTCAGAGAAAAGTCTGGCAGATAGGCTTATACTGTTGTGGAGGTGGTTTCAGATGATCCAGTGAAGCATCTGTCCAATACCATTGTGTCCTGTCATCAGGGATTTGGCTGAAAATTTCTGGCATGGGAAGGTAACCAACAGCTGGAGGTGACAGTGGGGAAAGGGATGCTGTAGTTATCTGTTAAATCCACATGTGACTAGAAAGCCTCATATTTCAGCTAATGACTGCTTCCTAAGGGCAGAGGTGTTCAATAAACAGGATTTGACCAGAGAAAAAGACAGTAAGAAATTCCTTCAATAGGATCTGCCAAGAGATCTTAAAATGACAGCATAAGGAAACATTGTCCCTGTGAAACATGACCTTGAACAGAAACATGACAGCTCTGACCCTGAGGAGTAGAAGCATCCAGAAGAGAGTGGGGTATTGTGGCCTACATATTTCTATGTTAGCTGGACATACACTTCATCATTTTTGTTCCTGCAATTCTCTGTTATTAGTTTGGTGATTAAACAGCTGACTTGAATCACCGGGTGTTTGCACAGACTTGGAGCCATGTCATAGAAAAATGTGTGAAAATCATGGAAATTAAGGTAAAGAATTTGAAAAATAAGCATGAAGTCCTGTTAAATTCCTACAATAGATTTTCTTCCTCTTCTTTATCCTTGAGCAAATCATCACAAGTAGGTCTCTCCCATGCTGTTTCTTATGAAGAGGGAATGGATTTCTCTGTTGAAGACATAATTTGAGTAAGACTACCCAGAGAACTGTATCACCCAGTGAAACCCTTCCAAATGTGACAATTGTCAAAATCAGGTTGAAATCATGAATGAATTATTACAGAGCTTGACCTTAAAAAACCTGTTTACATTATGTGCTGATTGCAGATGGGATAAAATTAATTTTCTTCACAGTAGCTGGTAGGGGCCTGTATTTTATAATTGTGCTGGAAACAGTGCCGATAACACTGGGATGTTTTTATTATTGCTGAGGAGGGCTTACAAAGGGTCAATGTCTTTTCTGCTTCTTGTACTGCCCTGCCAGAGAGGAGGCTGGGGGTGTACGAGAAGTTGGGAGAAGATACAGCTGAAAACAACTAACCAATGGGATATGCTTACCATATGGCATCAGAGTCACAATAAAACTGAAGGAGGAAGGAAGGGGTGACAACAGGAGTGATGGCATTTGTCTTCTCAAGTATCTGTTATGCATGATGGAGCCCAACCTTCCTGGAGAAGCCTGAACACCTGCCTGCCCAGGGGAAGTGGTGAACTGATTCTGTGTTTTTTGCTTGTATGTGGGGCTTTTGCTTTACCTATTAAACTGTCTACCTCAACCCACAAGTTTTCTCACTTTTACCCTCTAGATTCTCTCCTCCATCCCACAGAGATGGGAGTGAGAGCGTGGTGGTGTGGTGCTTAGTTGCCTGCCAAGGTTAAAACATGACACACCAGAATTCTCAGAAAGAAGTTTCAGAAGGTTGCCATCTCCCAATGAAGCCTTTTCATGTTTTAAAGAAACCATTAAAAGAATGGGACTGCTATTTCTTTCAGTCAGTGCAATTTGGTCTTTTGACCATGAGGAACATTTACAATACATGTAGAATTTTTAGCTTGGGATTCCTGAGTTGCTCTGCATTTAACTTGTTGATCTCTGAATTAATTTTTTCCAGACTAATTTAAAGTAGCCAAGATGTCTACTCCTGGCCCAAATCCATCAAAATAGTTAGCACACACAGTTTTGCTGCAGTAAATTGCTATAAATGTCTGCATCAGCATATTGCTAAACAAAGAACATAAGTTACCTGTCTGAGCATTAAAAACAAGAGAAAAGCTGAATTGTTCTTTCTTCTATATGCGAACAGACACCTGCCTACACACACAGTACACACAGTGCAGTCTGGCTCCTGACCAGGATGTACCTATAGCACCACTGCAATTCTCCACAGCCAAACACAAGAGAAATCCCCTGCACAGGGAGATGACGAAGTTTAGGAAAGAACTGAGAGTCATGTCCCAGTGAGGGAACAAAACACAGCTTGGGTATGCCCCCCTAATAACTGAGCAGTTTTGCACCCCACTGCTTCAATAAGGCCATGGAATCCCCTTCATTACAGTAGTCTTTCTACAAGTCCAAGCGTCGGCATGCATTGAGGTTTCTTGATCTTGTGTTTTGATTTGGATTAATCCAAAGTGACACAATAAATTAGCTGAAATGCATTACAAACGCTGAGTTAAACAGAAATAAAATTAAATATAGATACTAGTCTATTTTATCCTGTAACGTATACTCTATTTAGTAACACTCCTGAAAATTGATAGGTATTAAATTAACCACAGGAGGGCTCCCTCTGGTATACTGAATACAACAGAAGCATACTGTTTTAAGATACAATACTATTTTTGGCAATAAAGTAACAAAGGTTTTAGAACTCAAATGATATTTTCCTCAGCAGGCTCCAATATATACAAGGGAATGAAATTATACATGAACAATTTAGGTAAAAGAACTGAATTACATAAGTGATAACTGTGTGAGTTAAAACACCTAAAAGGCAAACTCAGGTTGTCAATGCTCTGCATTTTAAGGTACTAAGCTCTGTTTTGTCATGCCATGTATGGGGGGGGGGAATCTTGGACCTGACACACCAGCACAGCAGTCAGCACAGCAATGAACAGGGCCATAGAATAAAAGAGGATTGAACACACCAGGTCGCAGCTGCTGCTCTGAGGAGAGAAAAGAGGACTTGCTTGGAACAGCACATGCATAGAAACTGAGCAGAGAAAGTGAGGGTTCATATTATCAGTATTTTTTATGGTCTGACAGGTACTCTCCCAAAATAGTGCAAATAAATATCAGCAACAATCAAGCAGCTACTTTTGTACACTTGAGTCGGTTTGCTACTCTATATACCTTATTTACCCCTATGCTAAAGAGAAACAAGACTCTCCTGCCTCATAAGTTTGTGGTGAAAGCAAAGGTAAATAATCGAGATGGTGGAACTAAATGCATAAGAAACTGACAGTGTCCTAACAGTGTAATAAAAGAAAACAGGTGCATATTTGTGTCCTAACCAAACATATTTTGTACAAGATTTTGCAGCTGTTGAAATCAACCAGAAAAGCAAGGGAAATACAGCTAAAGAGGGGGGCAGGAGAACAAAGTTCTGCTCTCAAGATACTGCTTTTATGTACCAGAAACAGAATTCACCAACCCAAGCTTTGTACTTTGCTGGAATCACTAGCGAGTTAAGAGGGTTATGATTATCAGAAAATTTATGATTAACAGAACCTGTGTGCTTAACAGCAGGAAACATTGCATTCTGGGGTAAATTTAATTTTTCACTTCTTTCACAGACTTCAGAAATTAATGACTGTTTGCAAGACAGAATTGAAGCTGAAGTTGCTTTCTGGATTCAGAAGACAAAGTCAGTACTTTTATAACCACCAGGCTTAGTAAGTCGATTTTGTGCCTGTTTGCCAACTGCAATAGAGGCCTAGGATTTGTAAGGACTAAGTTCTCCTTATCCTAAGGAGTTCATTTAAATCCATACCTCACTATCCCATGAGAAAGGTGTAATCTTGGGGCTAACCAGATAGAAATACAGGCTTCACAGGACAACAGAAAGAGAGTTCCATGACTATCCCACGGAACAATGTTTCCTCCTCACAGCACAGCTTTTGCTCTTTGTTCTGGACACTGTGCATGCACCAAAATGAAAAAGGGCCAACACCATCACCAGTTTCTCCAGCAGAAGTGCCTCAGTCAGGAGGTAAAGCGGCACGCCTTACTGCACCAGCGTATACGTGAAACGAAGCTGGAAATCCACCTTCTTTCCTTACTTTACACATCACAAAGCATTTCAGTAATACACCTGTAAGTATTACAGAGCATCTGTGACTAAGATGCTGCTGTTCAATCCAATTTTAAGTGAGGAGATTTGACACCAGGAAGCAGGGATGTGACAAATGAATGAAAGAAAATATAAAATTAAGTTGAAATATATTAGGGGTTACTTCACTAGACTGCTCTTCTTTCAGCCGCCACCCACACTGGCCTCCCATATGAACAGAAAGAAACATATCACAATACCTACATTACAGACATTGGATAACTGCTGCAAGAAATTTGGCACTTTTACATGAAGTTATGCTTCACATACTGACAGTGTATAAACAGACAAGGGTAAAGCCTTTCTGTAGTCAAATAAAGTAGCACTAACTTTAGATAGCAGGGGATAACCAGGTTTGGACCAGGATTACACCCTACTGGTTGCACTAAATTGTTGCTTTTCCTCCGTAGAAAACGAAACAGAAATTAAAAGTTTAATCAGCATAACTTAGTACCCAAACACCCTGGTCTTGGAATTTTATCAAAAGATCAGACAAGATACTTATATCACGCACATAATATCTCAATGACAAAACAAAAACAAACTCCCCCTTCAAAGTTAAACTAACTGTAAAAAATGTAATCAAAACTCAAGGACACCATAATGTGTCAAGGAATTTTTAAAACTTTTTTTTAAAAAAGGCGATAAAAATACCCTATTTGATTTCCTTTATTCCCACAGGATAGTGAGGAAGGCAGCGTTAGAAAGATTAAACTAGAAATTGAGTATATTTTTTTTTCCTCATGTCTACCACTTATGTCAAACTATATCTTATGGAAACCTTGTTGCACCACATAGCCCATAAATTTTATATGCACCTTTACCCTTGAAGCTCCACTTCAAATAATATGATAAACCAAAAGTAAATAACAATAATAAAAATATAAAAATCAAGCCTATCAAATTCTCAAGTGTAAACATGACAGCTTTAAAAAGTTGACATGAAACGAAGGTTCACAGAGATTAATAATGTTTATAGAATTAATGTAAAGCAATCGAAATCATTAATGTTGTCTGAAATCATAGTGGTATCATTTTCTCATTTTTTAATTTTTCCTAAAGAAGAGCTTCTCTGTTCAGAAACAGAATTTGCACAATGAAAAAAATTCTTATGTGACTTATTGCAGCACTATTCTCATGAAAGAAAGTCAACTTAGTTTGTCATATTTGAATTTCTAGATAGCAATAAAGAACACAAGTGCCTCTTCTAGGCACTGGAAATGACACAGTCCCCAGGGGACACTGTTCTACCACTGATAGACTATTTTTGCATTGTGGACTGCTTTTGAACAGCTTCCCTGCTTACTGCTGTCAGGATATCAATACCTCCTCCATCAGACTGCCATCTCGCCTTCACTCCAGTGGTGCTGTGGCAAGCAGCTGAGGTGGTGGGAGAGGCTCACAGAACCGTCATTCACAGGGAAGTTTGGGAATGTTTGTTTCAGCAATGAACCGGAAAGCTTAATTTATAAGTAGTCAAAACATCATTTCACCATGCCATCTCCTCAAAACCACCTGATGATCTATAACATGAATATAATTGTTCCTAAAACAAGATGGCACATTTATAAACATTACTGTCAAGGTCAGAATACCAACTAGACACTCATTTTACCCATGAGGGCAAAACCAGTTCAGCCTGTACTAATTTATTATTGAAGTCACAGACAGCTCTGGCTCTCTCTCCAATGGTCAGGACACACCATAGCAGTCTGACTGTACATAGCTAGCATGATGTGCTGACTCTATGCACATACCTTTGTAACCCAACACAACCTTAGAATATATAAGAAAAGTCTGCTGCAATTTCAGTAGGACTGACCTCTAAACTTGTGTTAAGTCACACTAAGTATCAAGAAATTGAACACCTCAAGGGCAAAGAATATCTGTGCTGAGTGTTTAAATTCTTGCATCTGCTACTAACTTAATAGGGGAAAAAGAAGTTACATTTCTACTACGACAGTATTTCTAATGCAGTCTTTTCTAGTGTGACCTCATTTCTAGGGTAGTCGCAAAGAAGTCTTACAATTTTCTTTATATTTCAGGGAACTGAACTCAAGCTCGTATTTCAATCCCTCTTCCTTGTAAGTATTTTGGGTTATAATGTGCACATCAAAAGACATAAGTAACCTAATTGCATTACTTGTCTGTACTTCAACCTTCCATCCTCACTGGGTAATGACATTGCCAACATGATTTCAATACTTACCATGATAACGGAATTACATTAGAGTCAACTGTAAGGTTCAAAGTTTCACTGCTCATTTTTATTGTTTTTCTATTAAACAGTCCCATTACTGCTCAATTAGTATTCAGACTGGGAGAAAAGGGAAGGGGGAAAATAAAAGGGGAGAAAAAAGGAAGCTAGTAAAAAGACCTTTTCAGAAAACTTACGATGTAAAATTTTCTGGGGTCTCATCAGCAAGCCTTGCTAGTCCTTCACATATGCTTAGCTGTTTATTTCTTACACCACTTTATCCAGAACCCTTTTTTAAAAAAAAAAGTTCTCTCCCTTGCAGTGTTATCCAATCATGCTCTACTTAGAGTGCACTCTTGAACATTAGAAATTTCATCTTACATCAAGGCATGTGTGTTCTAAAGAGCCATGCAACACACATGGAAATCATTATTTGCATTGAATACCTTAGCTTTCCTAAGTAAATCAGAAACTGCAAAGACTGCAGTGTGCACCTTGTAAACTAATGACAGACACTTATGATCATGTATAATTTTCTTTCAGCAGAAATTACTTCCAACTAAATCTCAGCACCTGACACCTACTGCATTTTAAAACCCATGGAAAAATAAACTAAGCTTCAAATAAAGCAGCTACCCTTAACTTCCTCCTCTAGGAACATTCAGCATATTTCCTTAACCAAAGTTATGTTACTTTGGAGGACTAACTTCTGTAATGGATACCCTTATTAACAAAGAATCAAATATGTTATTGCTCAATTGAAGCCATTGGCTTAAGCACGTTTAGTATGTGGAAAGTGCATTACATATATGGGTGATGACCCTTGAAATGAAGGCTACTAATAGACTAAAATGATAAATTATGCCATCTAATACACTCTAACATTAAGGTTATGTAAGTGGTAAACAAGGTAAAAGATCATGCAATCCCATAATTTCTTGCCAATGATCTATGAACCATTCATGTTATATTTAAATTACACTGAAAATTACAGTGTAGGAGCACTGTACTGTTGAACAGAACAAACATAAGCTTTGGTAAATTACAGGCAGGATTATAAAGAAGTGCATTACAACAACTCCCTAAAACTAAACTTCACTTAACGCAGGTCATACTGTGATTTGTGAGCCGTACATAAAACCAGTAAGCTGAAGAGTAACTCAATCAAAAAACAGATTATGTCAACTGCTCTTATTAATACCAGTGATCGAGAAGACTGTAACCTGAAAATATTTGGAAGTTCTTTGTGACATCAGTCTGACAAGCAGTTACACACAGCGTCGCCGCATCAAGTCACAATAGTAATACTCAGAAGAGAAAAAACACTGCCAGTCACTTCTGTCGAATTTACAACAGAAGAGGAAACAAAAAATCTCGGTGCTAAGACATCTACGTGGATCTCAAGCAATTTCAGCGGACCTAGCCGCACACCAGTTCGAGAAGTATTGCAGACAGGCAGACAAACAAAAGTTGCGGTAAAACCTCCACTTCTTGTAATGAAAATTAGAGCCCAGTATCACCCTCAGCTCACCAACGCAGCACACAAAATCCCACGCCCTCCTAATTTCAGAGGCAGCCTCTGTGCCTGCTCACCCCTTGCCCTTCCCGGGGAAGCCCAGCCCGGCAGACTCAGATGCTCTCACAACTTTCCGGCGCGGCGGTAGGACAAGCACACGTGCTGCCGCTCCCGCTCCGCGCCCTCGGCCGGCGCCGGGCCCCCAGCAG
>VXBT01006090.1:648778-711285 GCA_013400235.1 Oriolus oriolus
CTCATCCCACATCCTGGCTCCGCGCCGTTCCCCCCGGCGGACGACGCGGTGAGCGACAGCCCCGTGCGGGGCCCGCGGGCCGGAGCCGGGCGATGCTGCTGCTGCTGCTGCTGGTTCTGCCGCCGCCGCGCATCGGGGACGGGGCTTGCAATTCCCGTTCCGGTCCGTCCTCCTCGGCGCTACGTGAAATGCGGGGGGAACCGCGCGGAGAGCCCGCGGGCGGCTCCCTGCCCGGGAGCCCGGCCCGCTGCGCCAGGCGGTGCTGGGGCGCTCACCTGCCGGGCTCTCCCCGGACTCCCCTCGCAGCTCCGCCTTTCCCGAGCCCGCCCGGCCGCAACCTGAGTAGCTCCAGCCTCCCCCGAATCGCGGGGGTTGAGGTCACCCCCCACTTCGGTAGCAGCACTGAGGGAAGGAGATGCTCAAAGCGATGTCGATTTGTACCTAGCATGCTGCAGTCGGACCCGTTTGGGCTTCTTGTCTGAGTTCAGCTGCTCGTTCTGACTACGCAGTGGAATTACCTTGTCTTCTCAAACTAACTCCTCTCAGCAAAACAGGAGGATGCTCAGGTTAAGCTTACTAGGACCTAGTGCCCTTTCAATTGATTTGAAACATCAAACAGTGGGAAAATGTGTACCAGACTCGAAACGTTGATGTGTCCAGAATGAATACTGAAAAATAAAGCTACCTCTAGCTTCCTTTTTTCCTGCCCTGCATATAGAAAGCTGTCACTTCAGCCACAGTCTCTGTTTCTATTGGTGGCTAATATATTTCTGAATGTCTAGGTCTTAATCCTGCAGTAAGAATTTTCTTTCTGTAACCACAGTACAGAGCTACAAATGGTGAGAAATAGTCCTGTCCTTTTCCATGGATGAGATCAGTCTTGTCCATCCACAGAACTGTCTTGTTCAAAAAACCATTTTCTACATATGCATAAAATAGTAAAAGAGGCAATGGAAAGGTTATTTTTAGGGGAGTAGCTGGCGATAAGGGAAAGCTTGAAGGCAGAACAGGAAAACTCCGAACGATGAAGATGGGATGGGAGGAAATAGCAAAATGCTCTTTACATAAAAGTAGGACTGGAAGGGACCTAGTGAGGTCAGCTCCTCCATGGCTCTGCCCCAAGGCACGATCAACTACATGTGTGTCATTCTTGACAAGTGTTTGTCTAACCCATTCTGAAGTCCTCCAGCAATAGCACCACTCCAACCTCCTCGGGCAATCTGTTTTGACTTGCCGTGTCAAACTGTTCCTTAATGTACAACCTGAACCTTCCTTGCTGTGATTCCAGAGTATTACATTAGCCACCAAAGGGACAGCAAGCAGAGTATTGCCCTCAGTCTTTACATAGGTAAAGCCCACTTCCAGAAACTGTTCTTTAGGCACTCCAGGACATCTCAAGAGCTGATGTATCCTCCTGCATTCATCAGGACTGTCTTCAACTGATTTGTATCTTATTTGAAGTCCAAATTCTGGAGCTGATAAGCTACTTGGGATCTTGTAATTGTTTATAAGAAAAGAGGCATAATCATGCACGTCACAGTGTGTACTCTTTTTCCATGCTTCCATATGGAATGCGAGCTTTGGTTGTAACAGCAATACCACTTTGTGATAAAATTTAAGCTCTGGTTGGTTTTGTTTCCCTCAAGATCACCCAATCCATTGTTCATATTTCTATGGCTGAACACTTCTCCCTTTTGTACTGTCTCTATTGAATATAACTTTTTTTTCCAAAATATTTATCCAGTTGGGCAAAACCACTTTGAATTTAAGCCTATCTTCCACTGTCACATACAAATGTAATAAATTTGTTCAATTCTGCAATCTGGACTTTTAGCAAGAATTGTAATCCCTCACAGAGCTCTGTAAAATGTATGTTCCTACGTTTAAGAGAATGCCATGGATACTTTACTCTCTCTGTAGTTTCCAGACAACTTGAAATACCTAAGTAAACTAATCTTGCTTAGAAGATTGTCATGTGCAAGGCTTGTTCTATTGTCTTGGTGATAAAGGATTCATTGGTTCCTTTTCACCCCTGCCAGGCTGTAAGTGTGTCACAGAAGATCACCAAAAAGGCTATGCAAGCATTTACACATTTCATTGTTGCAGCTAACCAAGAAGTTATTCAGTTCAACTAAATTTTAAAAATTTGGGTTCATATTCAAGAGGTGAATGCATCCAAAGATTAAAGTACTCAGAAAACCAAAGGGCACTGATCTTGTCAGAAATTCCACCTACTTTTTTAGTTCATCATCCAGAGTTAGGAAATTTACCAAGCATACTGGAAATTTTGATTCAGCTGCCTTTTTGTCTGAAGACATTCAGCCCTGATGTTCTTCCACTCAGTGCAAAAAAGCATAATAGCTAAAACCATCCTAAGTATAGAAATGATTGCTATGAGATCATGTAGTAATTGTGTAGACAAAGTAGGACTACTGGCAGGAAAGATTTAGGAGATGTTGCATCTGGAATTCCATAGCTTGCCAGTTATGTCTGCCTCTGGAGGTTGAAGTGAATGCAGACATTGACTCTCAAGAGATGAAATTCAATTTAATTTCCTGAATCCTGAGAACAATTTTGTAGTAAGGGTCATAGGCCACAACCGGCAAATTCATGTCTGCTTTGTAAAGAATTAGAGGCGTATTTTACAGCAAATATTTTTTTCACATAGTCTTAAGCCACCTAGCCTTATTAGGCAATGCTGAATTTTCAAAGCACTAAGCTAGTTTAAAGGAAGGAAGGGAAAAGAAAACATCACTGTTTTGTGAGTTAAAAGCTGCAAATATACAAGATGTGCGGCAATAACTTATGCTTGCCCTAGAAGAACGTGCAGTGGAACTGCAGAATATACCGTTTCTTCAGTGGGAATATGTTCAAGCCTTCAAGTATTTTATGTTTGAAATCTCAAGCCATATGTGATAAATAATGAAAGAGGGGCATCCTGAAACAATGCACATGTTGGCACCACAGTTTAGTGTATTGGGGACATATTTTCATTTCCTCTCTTCCATGTTCTCCTAAGACAAAACTTCTGCCAAGATTTCTGATATGACCTAGGGTAGAAATAAGAGTGTAAAACACCCTAGCAGGCAGAACTACAAAGCAAGATGACAGTGAGAAGCTGTTCAGCCATGCATTTCCAACCGAGAAGCTGAAGTCCTCCAAGGTAAACTTTCTGAGATCACAGAAAATTCTTTATGTATAGAATGACTCAAAAGGGACCCCGGCTCATGGCTGATCAATTTTCTTGCAGGAAATCCACTATTCAGTGCATTCATTGCAGAAGCAAAACTTTGCCCTCACATGAAAGACAAAGTACCCACCTTCATGTTCACTGTTACAAACATCAGCGGTCGATGTGCTCTAAGCAGAGGATGAATCTAGTAAAATGATGATTAACCATCTGTAATATTGCCATATAAAAGAGTGTGTAAAGGTAATGGAATGGGAGTTTGCTTTGATGATAATATTTACCTCCGGGTAACTCAGGATGTGAAATGATCAGGTCTGTTGCCATGATTTTTTTCAATCTGCTTACTGGGAGAGAGCGTTGCAAACCACTCTCAAAGGCAGGAAGAATGGCAAAGGGATCTGGCCTCTTGCTAGTACAACCCTGCTCTGAAACAGCTGCAAACAATTGGTGATTGTGATACTTAGGGGACTGGCATACTTTATCACACTTTGTTTTCATCCACAGACATCCAAGGGTCTCTCAGAGCACCTCACATCCACTCTCTCTCCATCACTTGTCTTAAGATCACTTAAACCTCAAGAGAAAGGCATAATGCTGGTAGCATAGTAGAAATGGAAATTCAATGCGAAACAAAAGTACTCTTTTGCAAAAGTTCAAAATTCAAAATCCTCCAGACTCCCACAGAGAACCTTTATTTTCAATATATTCTGCAGAGAAAATTTTCAACGTATTCACCTCAAAAAATGAAATGTTTTTTTATATGTAGACTCTGGCTATAAATAAAAATACATATAACATTTTTTATTGACTTTCTAAGTCATTTGGTCCTCCTCTGTCTCCAGTTTTGTCATCAAGTTTTAAAATCATCATCACTTATTTGTACTGTTGCCAACTGTGGGAACATGTTTTGTAAATCTCATTTTTTGGGGTTTTCTTGGAATCAAACTTTTGTTCTCGAAGTTAACTGAGAATTTCAGCTGAAAGGGAAAGCTAGGAGCCCTCCTACACATATAGGAAATCAAGAAATTCAGTTCCCAGAGCAAACTCGAGAGAAGTTCCTTTTATCATGATTTTTGGATTTTGGCTTTTGTTTTTTAAGTTACTAGTTTTTACTAGGTTTGTCAATATTGCATAGAGCCAGAAAATTTACTTGAGAAGTATACTAAAAATGTTTATTAAAATTGAAGCATTTGTAAATCTGAAGACCGCTTCTTTTTAGCTAGTGGAAATTTTCTAGTCATAGTACTCTTAAAGGTCCATTACCTTAAAAAAAATTATAAAAAAAGAAAAAACCTAAATTATATGAAAATATAATATTTTGGGGAAGTTGTGTGTCCCATCCCACATCCCACCCCCAAACCTTTGGCATTTAGAAAATAGCATCATTCCTATTCCAGAATTATAAAGTTTGGTTAAAATTCTGAAGAAAAACTCCAGTAAAAGTCACATGTAATTTAAATGGGTAATGATAACACCATGAATTATTTCCACTTTCAGAACTTTGTTCTGTTTGACTAGCTGGATGATGGATGATTGCTTCTTCATTGTTGCTGTGCCACTACAAACTCAAGAAAGCAAACAAAAATGCTGATGGATCAGACTTTTTGCCAGTTACCTCACAAGCTGCAGATCCACTACTTCACAAAAGAAATCACTGAAATGTAAGGGTAATCAGAAAAGTTTATTTTGAGAGAGAAAATCAGTACAATGTCAAATATTTCTAAATAGCTCAGTAATCATAAAACACTGATGTCAGGAAAAATAGTTGCTCATTCTTCCTTTCACACAAATCCACAGTAATTTGGACCTAAATATGGTACAGGAACATGGCATTTGCAGAAATTTGGATGAGAAAAAGTTATCTCCTTTTAGATCATCTTTTTCAACAAACAGAAGCATTAGCTTTACAAGAACAGAAAAAACTCAGCTCTGTGATAGTTAGGAAAAGCATTCTGGCTTTCTGAAGATCAGCCGTCCTTTTCAGTCTTCTTGCTGTCCCATTTCAGAATCCTTGCTATACATTTTCCAAGTATCCAGTAAGGCCTCACATCAACTTTGCTGTTTTCACATGCAAGAGTCTCCTTTGTCTGGTAACACACAGAGCCTTCACACTTTTATCACACAATCTGATCCAGGTTGGATCTAAAATAACATTGTATTGCTGGAAATAAAACAGTACATTCTGCAAAGCTTCCTTAACAAGATTGAAAGTCTCATCTCACCAAACTTGTAAAATGTGCAGAATATATCAAAAGGTAGCAGATGTCACTTTCAGTTCCGATTTTTCACTAGAGGCATCACCAACAAACTTCAGAGATGTCTACACTGATAAATAGGAGAACAGAATGGGCTAGAGGGAGATCCACATTTCTTAGTTGCTCATTTGCCTTCTCTTTTGTTTCAGGCTGATGCTGGGCTGTACAAAGCCTGGGTCCTGCACTGGGAATCATTTATTCCAGTTAAAAATATAAAAAGATGAGTGGGTGAGATGGCACCAGGTTGTTCATACCACTGTCATCCTCATGCACTCCCAGTCTGCTGAGCATCACATACCCCAAACCCTTGTCATGTTGCTGCCATTCCCTAGGGGATTTTAGACGTATTTGAGGTCTGAAAAAAATCCCTTTAGTGGCTTGCACAGAAACCTTGTGTCACCTCAGACACCGTAATGGCCTGCATCTTTTTCTCTCCCTGTTATGTCAGAGCTGAAGACAGAGCTCAACAGCTTTGACAAGTGGGCACACTGAAATGTTGGTTTGCTACTTAGAGTTCAAAATGACATGTAGTATTTCCCTACCTTACCTATGGTTGACAATTTCTGTGAATTATACCTAGGACAATGAATGCTGTATAAATACTTTCTGCATTTGTAGATGAAGAAACTGTCAAACAGAATTTAAATGAAGATCATAATGCTGACAGCTCCAGTTCCATCATTGCAAATTTCTGCTATACATGTATATAAAAACATGAAGCACATTTTTACAACATTAGTTCATTGAATTCCATCGCATACTGTAGAAAGGCATAATAGATGGCACAGAAAGCAAGATGATGGTCTTTTATTTTGGGTGCAACCCAGCAATTACATAACCTGTGTTCTAATCACTGCATAGTGCTCCATCATTAAGGAGAAAATTTCATTTTATTTAAAATTATAATCACCAAATCCAGTGATTTCTGATGAGCTGTGTGAATGTGATTTGCAATATTGATTCCACCATATTCAAGTAAGAAAATAAATGATGAAAGAAACAAGGCTGAAGATAAGTACTTTATATTAGAAAGTGTTTTTGTAAGGGATACTAGTAAGCTTTTTCTGCTTTTTTATGATTAACTTCTTTGACATTTTGCATTCAAATGCTGAAGAGCAGAGATAAGCCAAGGCAGAACATAAAGGACTAGAATGCCACTCAGAAAAAATGCTTACTAGTATCTTTATTACCAATAGCTACTGTCAGGTTGATCTACAGTCTTACTAACCATATATTTCGTATTTCCCATGGAAGTTGTTATTCATATTTCAAAATAGCCATCATAAGAACTGGAAGACTTTTTCAGATATTGCAATTCAGACATCACAAGCTGTCTTTTCAGTCTCAGGCTCCATTCAGGCTCATAGGATATTCCACTGTAGTAGAGCTCAGAATACATTAAAGGATCAAACAGAAGAGATAGAGACATCACTGAATATTATGAAGGAAATATAGGTGAAACTAACCAAAGAGTTTCATTGAAAGGTGATAGAAAATTTTTAACTAAAATTTTTAATGTCAATGAGTTTCATACTAGCACAAAGGTGAGAAAATAAATTAATGATTATCAGATATAAAAAAATGTTACATGTATCTAAGTGGTCCTAAATTTAAAGAATCTGAAGGGGGAGTAATTTTTTGTAGGTTTTTTTTTGGTGGGGGGGATTGTTCTCCTCATACTCTGAATAAAAGACTAGCTAATAACTGTTAAGAAACTGAGGGCGGAGAAAATTTTTGACTCCAAAAGATCAAAAGCAGCATCAGCTGCTGGAAATGCAGTAACTTTACTTGAGAGCTGATAGTGCTTAGACAACACTGAAATATACATGGGGAAAGCCAATAACATCCTCTGCTGCTGCAATGTAAATCAATAAGCATTTTGTCCTGTCCTGTCACTTCAGAGTTAGAGCTCTTGAACACATTCATATGGCTTGAGGTTTTTACTAAAAGTGGCAACAAGAACTCCTTCATTTTAGCTACAGCAATCAAGAGTAAATGAGAGGTGAATCAGGCTAAAGGTAACAAACCAGTACTTGTTTGTGTGGCTTGGCAAACTTTTTTTTTTAAAAAGCTAACATTCTGAAAGAGAAACATTTTTCCATGGTATTGTCCAATCCTAATAAATGTAATTCAGAAAATTCCCCACCTCATTATTTAGAGGAAAAGTTTTTTTATAACTAGGATATTGAGGACCCTCCATACCCTGGGGAGTTAATTTTAGTCCTTTAGTACAATATCAAGACGATCATTACATGTTCAAGGATAAAAAATAGCTAAGAATAGAGCCAAATGGATTTTCAAAAAACATTCATCCTGAAGTTAATGATAAATTTAAGAATAGCTAATGTTAAGAGCTCTTTATGAAGTGATTAATGAAGTCTGTCAAGTAGTAAATCCCAAAATCTCTAGAACTTTTTCCAAGTACATGCATCTGCAATTTCATATATACTAGAGGAGAAAGAAAAAAAAAATAGGAAGAAACTTTCTGCTGTAATTATAGATTCTACTCAATGGGGAAACAATTCTGAATTTGATTGATGTGGAAGGAAATAGATTAGTTAAAAACTAAAAAACAACAGAAACCCCACTCCACCAAACTGAAAAAAAAAAGCTAAAACATGAACATTTTAAAGGAACTTTTAAAATTTGAAATAGCAAAAAACCTTAAGACCTTTTTAAACAAAGTTCAAAGAAAGTACACCATTTCAACATAAAGCATTCAGTTTCGATGTACCTGAGGGCTTTTGCTAAGCCCAAAATGAATTTTCCCTTTCGGTTTTTCCTTTCAGCCATCAGCCTCCTTCTCCTGCCCACCTGTGTTCCCACACACACATGCTTAGTTGAGGAGATTTCACTTACGTCCTTCCCATGCTTTAAACGACCTTGCATTGAGGACCTTGGCACATGGTGAATGTACAGGTGTAATATTGGAGTGTATTACCTTGGTTCACGTTTCTGACCTGAAGATCATATAATAAATGTGGGAAAACATCTCATACTAAGCGAGATAAAGAGTCACTACCCTTTGAACACCTCTGCAATAGGTAGGACTTTTGAAGTTCCTTATAAAATCTTCAAGCTCATCTTCTCAAGGTTTCACACTTGAGTTAATGCTTTCCAGCCTTTTAGAAGCCACTAAAGCAGCTTGCATTAGCAGTATTGCACCTAATATAAATGTTTCAAGCTTTTTGAGACCATTTGGCATCTAAGGCTAAGGCTGAATACATCAGTCCGTATACACAGGAGCTAATATGACAAATCAGGCTACTTCACAATGAAATGCCTCTCTTCAGACGACGTCTATGTATAGGAACAAGTTAAATTGTCATCTCTTCTCTCTTTCAGGACTCATACTACGGCATTCTGCTAGCAGAGAACTTCCTTGCCAAGAGAGCAGGCCCCATCTGTCATTCACTCTTCTTGTTTCTCAGCAGAGTTAAAAAGCCTGACAGTTTCCATGAATAACAATGACACACACTCTTGTATCTTGCAGAGAGGCACGAATTCTATTGATGATAAAGGGGGGTGGAAAATCCCTCAGTGTTTAAAGAGTTTTCTGAGCACTGCTTATGTCTGGTTTTGAGTGAAGATGGAACTGCCATTGCATGTGAGTCAATGAACCTGCTTATTGCTGTTACCTTGTAATTGCTGACCTAGGCCACTGCAACTAGGGACCTGTTTTCACACAAGTCTGTTTTGTAACCAACACCTCATGCTTTCACATGATTCTTCTGTATCTGGGTTCCAACAGCTTTTAATATGTAGTCTTTGGCCATCTCCACTTAAAAAGCTACTTAAGCACAGTTTTTGAACACCTTGAAAAGTATCAAAAAATCATAGCAGAGGGGTATATTTTGGGGGAGATGCTCACAGACAGCCCGTAGAAAAAGTGGTTTTGTTGCTATGAGTGATTTTCTGCTAGGTTTAACAAACATAATTGCATAAATATTGTCATAGAGGCACATCTATACTACCTAATTCTCAAAAAGACTACACCTACCTGTTTGGCAATAGGGTTTTTTTTGTCAGTGCAGAAGAAGAGGGGAAAAAATTCCAAGAAAGGAATGCTTACCCCAAGCTTACCTAGCTTTTGTTATTAATAATGCAACATTATGTCAGTCACTGGTCAGTCTGGTGTTGGTTTATTCAACAGTTTATTGAAAAAAAAGTTCACCCATATCCCATATGAAATGTTTTTATGAAAGAAAAGGGAAGCCATCTGCACATAGGCCTCTGTTTAGAAGCACTTTTTATTGTTGGCATGAGTTATCTGGCATTTTGTTCTTCCTTCATCTCTATTCTTGAGCCTGTGACTGTATTCTATCAAGTTAACTGAGAAATATACTTACATCTTTAGGGGGAATGCCCTATTTCAGATTATAATTTAGATATAAACCTTTTTTTTTTCATAAATCTATCTTCACTGTGTAAAATTCAGCTCTTGTAGAGGATGATCAAGCATCAGCCTTTGGTAAAAATACTGTGGAATATTATGTTAAATCTTGGCACTAAAAGAGGCAAATGGAAACAACATTTTGAGAGTCATCAGCAATAAAGGAGAAGTTTAGGAATACAGGAAAAGATAGAATAACTTGGGGACTAGAATAATAAAAGTGAAACTGAGTCAAATATACTTTGGGAAAACATCATATATAAAATGTCCAGAAAAAAAGAAAAAGAAAATTGGGAATGAAATTTTGGCTAGTAGACTAAAATTTCATCAAGACTTAGAGGAAAGCAATTTTTTTGGTTTTTTTTAAACTTGTTGTATCTCTTTGACTAATGCTACTCCGACCTCTGTCTGAAACTCTTCAAATTCTGTATTGCCCTTCTTGTCAAGAGCCAGGAGCACTTTCTTACCTAGTTTTCCAATTATTCTTTTAAGAATTAGTATTTCTAAACTGCATCCTTTTGAAAACGCTTACGGTTCAAAGTTCTGATGGCTTATTCCCTTTGTAAAATCAGCTGCTAAATGAAAAGAAGGAGAAGCAGGTGTAGCACAGAAAGAAATATTTTTTCTGCCCAGCTGAAAGCAAGGGTCAAGGTGCCTTTTAAGGGAAGCGATAATGCTGCTTCTTCCTATTGAGTCACTCACTGTGCACTGAGTCACAAAAGTCTACTACTTCGTCTCTAGCTGATTCAGATCAAAGGTCCAGAATCAGAAGACAAAATAGCTCTTTAGATGTTTGTTTGTTTGCTTATGTCTGAAGCAGGAAAGCTCCATCCACAGCCTGAGTAGTTTTGGTCAGTGTCACTGTAGAAGGACACTGATGATAAGTTGAAAAGTGACAAAGTTCCTCAGTGTATATCATGATAAACTCAAACATGAAAATTCTAATTTTAGTGGGAATCCACCTCATAAAGTTCCCAGTTTAACAAGGCCTAAAACACTGTGTTTTTTTCATGGCTGGAACGTCAGATTTTTTGCATGGCCAAAGCTCCACTGAAGTTCAGCAAAGCATTGCTTGTAAGTAAGTTTCAGAAAATGATCTCTCAGAGAGCCTACTTTAGAAAGAAGGTGACTGAAGTAAGGTGAAACTAGACTTTACAAACTTCTATTTTATTCATATGATATAGTCACAAAATGCTTAAAGTTCTGAAAAATTGAATTTCATAAAGTGACTCGTGCATGAGTTGCCAATATTTTGGAGCAGAAGAATCTGTTTTGAAATACGGTGATCATGGGCAGGCTTGGTTAGTAATCCTCCTTGGTTAGTCCACACCCAAATCTGTATCAGGTAGAGCAACTGATGAATCCTTCCCATACACACAAAGCATGTCCTAAAGCTAATAACTGCTGTCTCAGTTGCCTCTGTCTAAAATACAGTGAGCCTAACAATGTGAACCGTGCTATGTCCTTGTTTGAGGGAATGCTAGGACATGAGTAATACACGACATGTCAGTACACGCAATCATTTTGTTGTTTTTCAAACTGCATTAAAGGTTATTTTTTAAAGGTATTTTTCTTAAAGGCGTGTGAGGAAGGAGTTAACCCCTTTGTGGAAGACTGCAATAGAATTTAACAGCTGAGGCTAATGTGGAAATGACACAGTGTGAAACATGAAATAAATGGTATATAAAAGTTTTCAAGAGGGAAACAACAACAAAAAGCTTCACCAAAGCAGACCAGATTTCTGCAGTTTTCATATACATACTGAGATAGATCAGTAAGAAAGCATATTTTTGTGACTAGCAAAAGTTCATAGGCGTAGGAAAGTGATGATGAGGTTAAAGAACTTTAGAAAGTTAGAGTTGTTTGATGAATAGGAATGTACTAAAACAGCTTCTTCACTGATAATTTAAAAGATTTCTCTGGTCATGTTTGTATTTCTAAATAATGTCTTGAAAATGCATTAACTTACAAACTTTACTTTTGATAGCTTAATAGCCTTTCTACTCTTAGTAAGTATTTCTCAATAAAACATCATGTGCTTTTAAAATCTTGTGATTCTGAACAGTTATACTACACATAGGTAGGGTAGAGATAGTAATACAAAGACATTTAAGTTTAAGATTCAAGTGGTATGATGAGTGTCAACAGTGCACTTGCAGTTACAATTGGTAACTCCATGGTGGAGCCAAAAGCATGAGCTTTACACTTACTGCTGAGAGAGAATCAGAAATGTAGTGTAAGTGTGAGAGCATGCAGCTTCCTACAGGGTAACTTAGTTCCAGCATACCCTGCAGAAAAGTGATTTCTTAAACTAAGCTGCAACTGAAGTGTGTCAGGAAGTCGGTTTCATTAACTGAAATAGCTAGTTGTTTTTGTAGAGTGCCAGTCATCAAGTTTCATTGCTGCTGAGTGTAGATTATATCAAAAGTATGTCACAGCAAGGGGGAGATTTCCATTTCAGAAAGGAAATCATACAAACAAAGCCATTCCACAAAGATTTTATACTATAATCAAGTGTCCTGGGGACAATCAGCATCTTTGATTTTAGATAAATACTTTCGTATGCCAAAGAAAAGTATCATTCAGTATAAAACATCTTAATTGAGATGAAGTGCGTAAGTCATTCATTTACTAAAACATCATTCCAAAATTAGCTTCATAAAGCAAAGGGTATTTTTTCCTTTCACAAGCATATTTTAAAATGCAAAGAACCATATACATCAGTTTTTAGTAAGCCATTAATCTCATTTTCAAAACTGAAAGCTGTTTTCTTCTTTGAAATTATTACTTTTTAATTGTTATAAACCTGAGTGTTCATATGCACATTAAAATAATGTGAACAAAAAATAATAACAAAATAAAAACAATTCTACATTTTTTTGTATTAGCAACGTACAGTTCTTTAAAGAAAAATAAAAAAGCATCAAAACTAAGGTCATGAGTGAAGCCTGAATCTGCTCCGCATGTCCAGTTCAGGATAGATCATCCTTGGAAGGAGAATAGGTGATTCGTACTGCATTTCTTCTTGTCACATTGGAGATACCCAAAAGAAAATGCACTACCAGTTTACTACATTGCTTGTGAATTTGTGGGAACAGGGTTCAGATGCCAAGTTATTAATCTGGATGAACCACTGAATGTCACAGACAGTTCAGCATACTTGTTGCAGGTGTAGAAGAACAGTCTCTTAAACCAGTTAAAAGCCTTTTAGAGAGAAGGCTTCTTCTTGTTGCAGGGCAGTACAGTTTTATGGCTTTGTGAACCTTCACTTAGAAAATTTATAAAAATTATGTTATCAGGAGAACTCACTTTTGTCTGGTTACAGTGGGTTACTTCTTGTTCTGAAGCAAGCAAAGAGCACACTCAGCTGAGGAGCCCGGGTTTCAGTTCCTAGTCACATCTGGAGAAGATTCCTTTGACATTGCTCGAGTTAGCCTGGCTGATGTAAAGAATGAACAGTATCCTCCCAGGTTTCTCTGACAGTGTCCTCACTGGCAATTAACACTCTAGCAATGCCATTTATTTCTCATTTAAGGGTGGTAACAGCGTGTCACTTCTGCAACTTTCTGGAGATAGAATTTTCAGGGCTATGACCTTTAAAAATACTTCTAAAGCAAATGAGCTATGAAAACGGGTTGTGTTTGTTTGCATGTGTGATAGTCATTCAGTATACTAGCAATTAGGGAGAATATCCATTTTTATGTTGCATGTGCAACAGGCATGCACATCCTGTGCTCATTTTGGAAGAGGTACTTCCTATTCAGAGGTAGGTACAGAATGCTAAGAGAGTACATTTTCATACATAGCTGTTGGTCTATCATACCCAGTCCATCTCCATTCACTGAAAACATTCATTTACTTGTGAGGGAACACTAGCTATTGAAACATACATTGCAAGTTAGTAGTGAATTTCCATTTGTCTTAGTGTTAGAGGTTAAGTAAGCTCTGAAGTTCGATCAGTCCTGAGAAGTACTGTTTGAACTAAAATATACCTTTCTAATTTGTAAGCTCTTCAGTTAAGAGATATATCTACTTAGGCAGTATTTCAGAGATGGGAGATAGAAAGCTGGAAGCATTTACTACAGCTCAGGAGAGAGTGAAGGCTCGCGGGAGTAAGTACAAGATACTGTGCTAATTGCCTGGAGCAAAAGTGAAAATGCAGCGCTAAATTGCATGAAATTCTAGAATTGGATGCTGCTTCTAATGACATACTTTTGCCAGAGTTCACTTCAGCAGCAGAAGATTTCGGGGTATTTGCAAAGTTTTATTGCAGCACGATTTTGTTGTTGTGAGTGCTCCAGACATGCTACTATTTACATAGCTGGTGCAAAGTGTAAGATTTGTTTTTGCAAAGGAGTGTACCACATCCCCATAAGGGAGGAGGCTAGCCAATGAGATCAGGCTGCATTTCCACTGATTATGATAATGTTGTATCAGGCTGTTGTATCAGAAACAGGGAGAAAAGGGTATTGAGGTGACAACTGTCATGCCAGCATCTACTTGGCATATTGCAAACAAGTTCAGCTGAGCTGACAAGGAGTATAAAACTGCCTGTGTATCCAATGCCAGTTGTTTTGCTAAGGAAAAGAATTGTTATGGCTCGTGAGGAGAGCAAAGGAGTTGCCTGAAATCTGTGAGAACAAGTCAGATTAGTGCAATGCTAAAAAGTCACTGATATCATGCTAACCAAGATAAAGAAGGTGGTTAAAAAAAAAAAAAAAGAGGGAGTCACTCTCTACGTGAAATCAAGTACTGATAATGTGAAACCTTAATGCATAAGAATCATATAGGAAACTGTGGTAATTAAGAAAGATGATAAAAATAAATGGAAACAGTTATTTAAAAAAAAAACAGGATAAAGTAATTCTTAACTGTTTTTCTGACGTGCATAAAGAAAAATTGGATTTTGGGAAATAGAGTTTGATTAAAGCATATAGGATACCAAACAGGAGAATTATAGCAACGCAAAATAAAAAAAGGTAACATTCAAGCTCAAAAGACATTGTTTTAATTGCACTTCTATTTTAATTTGGACATCATTATGTTGACTAAAGATTAATAATAGCAGAGGTGGATATTGTTTCAAACCCTACAGACCAACAGCAATAATGCAGCTGCCCACTTATTCCTCTACAAGAAAAAAGAACATAGTCCTAGACACTAAGAATTGTGTTAATACAGATTTCCTAAGAAGTGATTTCCCCCGAGATAAGGTAATGATAAGTCAAAGGGGTTAGAGAATAATATTTAGAGAGAAAGATGTCAAAAGAAATTTGGGAACTGTTTTAAAATAAGATGGCTGCTAGACAGCAAGAATCATGTGGTAACAATATCGAGGTGAGAATGGCATCCAAAATGTGTCCAGCAAAATGTGAGGACAGTACTTAACAGTATAAGAAAACACTGAGAAGGAAACAGAAAAAAATTCAATATAAATTTAACATATACAGAATATAGATATCTGATAAAGGAATTTAAAGTCATTCTGAAAAATGCATGGTAGAATGGGCTTAACTAATGTTAGCAAGAAGACTTAAATGTCACTACAACAAATGTATTGGGGAGTAATTAGGTGCATTTTCTAGTGGACATGGCAAACTAACACCTTGCAGTGAGAGACCTTGAAGTTGAGTTTTTTCCCATTTGCCCCCACCACCAGTAGTGGTAATTCAAGTAGTGCCTAAGTGTCTTCACAGGGAGAAAACACTGCATGACACCTAAAAAGAACAAGATTAAGAAATATGCACTGGAAATATAAAATTACAGAAACTCAAATAAGAAAATGCATGCATTTGCAACAACGAGTGGGATTAAGCACTGCCATGCTCTAATTAATAGGATGGGTGGACCCACCTGTGGTTCTTCTGGAAGACATGCTTCATTCAGTAATATTTTTTAGATTCAGTACAGGGTATCTTGGCGAAAGAGAAGGACTGGTTACTATAAAGGTCAGGCCAAATGTTCTAATAATACTTCCATTTGATGAAACTTTGAATAATATCATTGCAATAGCCCCTTCTCATGTCTTACTTATTAGAGGAGGTAAATCCCTGGCTGTATGCCCTGGGTCTGCTTCACGTTCTTAATCACTTTGTAATTTCCCTTAGAGAATATATTGACTAAATTGCCTCAGTCTTAGAATATTCCTTTCCCCCTTTACAACTCTATGAAACATCTATAGCTTTTCTCTGTGCTGAGAAAATAAAATAACCTTTCTTCTTTTAATATTTTAAGGTTTCAGAAATATCTCAGTTTTCTCAAATCTGAAAGAGCAGACATATCCTTTGGAGAGAAACTCTCAATTTGTGGGAGGCTTCCGAAACCCTTCCTCTACAGTAGCTTGGAAACTGTTTTCCAGAATTTCAGTTCCTTCCAATGCTTTTTATTTTTTCACCTCTAATAACACATTAGAGAAAGTTATCTCTATGAAAAAGAACTTAATAGAAAAAGGAAATTTCTTTTTCCTGAAATACCTTTCTGCTGTAAGTGCCTCAGTAACATTTCTAGTTTAACCAGTTGGAATAAAAAAAATCCCACATTATTTTGATGCAGTTTTATCTGTGCTGTTGATTATAGAAAAAGGCAGGACACAAATAATATTTTTAAAATCACAGCTTGTGTCTAAAACATGACATTTCTCTCTGGAATACCATGTCATGAGCTGATACTGCTGAAATTAAATTAAAGGACAATTCTTGGTAAGAAAGCCTAAGGCAGAAATTATATACTTTGCTGATAATCTGGTGTGAAACTGGGACAAACAATCCTACTTTAAGAAGGCCATTATGATGGAGGTCACCTGCATGAAAGCACATTCTTTGATGATCTTTCCCAATGTGGAAGCTTTACCTAGAATTTATAAGATGAATCAAGGCAGAAGAGAAATTAAAGTGGAAATTAAAACAATGGTAAATGTAATCATAATTCTTCCTTGTAATAAATTTATGGTTAAAGACCAAAATCCACAGTTCCTAAGATTGGGACTCTTAGGAACTGTGACCACTAAGGATACTCCCAGGAAAGAACACATCACAGTGCATCCAAAGTGCCTCCATCTACTGCTAGGGTGGTGAAAAACAGCTGTGGTGTCAGGCTTGCTGGCATTCCCTTTGTCAGCTAAGCAGAAGACTAACCTATAAAATTATGTAAAGCACATACAAATCTGTGTTAGTTACTACTTTATGCAATATATAAAATTTCTTTCTATCTAGTGCTTCAAGGCACAACACATTTGTTTGATTTTTCTTTGGACTTAACTCAAATTTAAACCCTCCTTCAGGGCTATCAGATGAGCTGCCCAGAAGAAGCTCAATGGAGCTTGAACCATGGCAGGTGCTGAATGGATGTGCTCCCTTGCCAGCAGCTGTACCATGTAGCAAACTTGCCTTTATTGGCTTCTAAGGCAGTGAATCTGCCCTAGTTTTTCACCACAGCCCCAGGCATGCTGCTGATCATTTAGATTTAAGCTTATTGAAGGTTCTGAATGCCTCTCACTGCAGCTACCTGTAGATTTTCAAAAAGATGCAGCTGGCAAGTTGACTCAGAAATCTGCCTCAAACTTAATACCAATAAATTACATTTAATCTGACTACTGATTGATACAAAAGATCTTCCTAGTTAAAAACACATTCACTGGCTTTGAACCTGAATGTGGATGAACAACTGATGAGTAGCAGCAGCAGCTTGTAAACAATACTGATTTTCTGTAGATAATAAAACATCTAAATATTTAGAATATATTACTATTTTATGTAACCTTAGGAAATAAGATAATACAGCCTTATCATTCAAGCCGAGAAATTTAGTCCCAGGATGTTAAGGTATTTCTCTCAAAGTATTTTGGGTTTCGTCCTTTCTCATAGTACTCTAGAGATAGGTAATTATATTTCTTTGTGAGTGAGACAGAGGAAATAGATACTGTAAAATGCACCCAGTTACTCTACTTCTGTTTGACATACTTGGAACTTTAAAATTTATATAGACAGTAATATTTTCTAAGGGCTATTTCAGTTTGTCCTATATACATGCAGTCCACCCCAAGTGTGAAGCGAAAACTCTAAAATTACCTTAAACATGACTGTTTGCTTTCAATGGAAAACAAAGCAAATTCAAATGCTCCCAGTAACTAGTTTTTAAAAATACCTATTTACACATATCTGAAATAATAATCCAAAGGGTAACCAAGATAAATAGTTGCAATTTAAAAACTGTGGACTTAAGTTGTTTTGTAATTTGCTCTTGAAAGTGATGACTTCAGAAATAGTTGGTGTAAAGGTGAAAAACTTAAAATATGATGATACATTTATTTAAATTTCAGGATTGATAGGGTTATTCCTAAGACTAAACTTTAATTATAACTAAATATAATAAAAATTATCCATAAACTGTAAGGATTCTTCCAGAGCATTGGGATTTAGGGAAAAGCAAAAGGAAGATACCGTATCCACAAAATGAGATCAAATTAGTCCAGTACTGAAAGATCCTTGCAGAGTCCAATCTAACATTTAGAAAAGAGTCTTTAGTATTCAGAAGTCATTGGCTCAACAAGTTTTGATCAAGTTTGAACTTTTTAACTTATTTTACTTATAGGAATACGTTTACAGGTGGAATTTACATTCCTTTAATTCTGTAACTTTATGTGCCAGTGCACAGATGGGCCTAAGGGAACAACTGAAGTATAAAACTGGTAAAGACCAGATAGGCTTCAGAAGCAAGCCTAGTCTGTCTTACTGACAGGGGTCATTTCCATTAATATCATATCTTAATAACTATGCCCTTAGACTGGCACAGAGCCCTGCACATTACCTTTTCTCATGAACCCTAGGATTGAAAGTTGTTTATAAAAAGGATAAAAGCATGACACATGGTTATAAAAAGGCATGCTTCATCTATTAAGATTGATCTTTCACTTCAGTACACATACTTCTAAAACATCCGTATTCCTTTAGGCTGAAGGTGAGGAAGAATAATGTCTTGAAACTAAAATTCACAATTAAACTATTCTTCAATTGTTTTTAGAACAGCTCCCTCTCATGGGTAATGATTATCAAGAAGAGTATAATAAAAAAGTAGATACCATCAACCCTCACTGTTCTACTCTTGTGTTGCAATGAGCATAGTAAATAGAAATATGCATGTCTGAACAATCCTGCTGCTCCACAGCTATTCAGCCCTAAAGCAATGCTTTCCACCTTACAAGTGCTAGGATCCTAAACAGCCTCTGAGGAGGGAACTTGTGTTTTGCTTCTAATTATTGTTAGAAATTATATGATAATCACAATTCACTTTAGTTATTCCTACTGACTGTGAGAAACAGTTAAGTACAATTGGCTATTTGTCCAGAAAATACCTACATGTTTAACTTGCTTAAATAATGCAAATTAGTTCATCTGGTTCCTGTTGCAGGATGGAATACCAAATAGGCTCATCAGACATGTGATTAAAGATGTCTGTTTGGCTTTCAGGCCCGCAACAGGAACAAAATGAAGTAATTGGGATTATTAATGTAAATTAAACATTACACTGTAGTGACACTGCTAAGGTGAGTAAAGATTAATAAACTCTTCTCAAAACCAGGAGGGGAATAAGTTTTACAACTTAAGCTTTATCTTTGCTTTAATGGGAAATAAGTTTTTGAAAGGAAAGGGAAATAAAACAGTGAATGATGCTGAGCACCAAAAGCAGAGATTTCTATGTGAACGTTGGCACATTTGTTTTATTTTGCTTAGGGAAGAGCGATGGAAATGGCAGAGAAAAACATTAAGATGGTGGAGAATGAATGATGAGTAAGAGCACAGCATGCCGGTGCTAAGAGAAATGTTTCATTCTATCTAGCATTATAGCTGGAAGCCCTTCTTTTTCTATATTTTTGTTGCTATTTCAAGAATTATTGAGAACCCTTGCCTTAGCTCTGACCCTGCAAAATAGGCCAAGGCACCTTGGATTCTCAAATCCTTCTATCTGTCAAAACCTAGAAGAGACCCATCTGTTCCAGTTTTTATCTGTTTAATTTCTTCTATTGCAGTTAACTCTTGTTACAATGTCGTGTAAAACTCGTACGGGGAAAACAATGGCAAAATATACTTTGAGTATGCCCAGGTTGTTTGATCTTGAATCTGGTTGTTAGAGCAATTATTTCACTAGACTGTGAGACATCCATGTGAGAAATATTTCTCATACCTTGTAATTGTGTGGTAAGGATGTTAAGCATAAGAATCATCCTACTGTTTTCCAAATACATTTCTCTCCTGAACTCTGAAGCAATTTTTGAGTAAGGCAATGGTGACTTGTTTGTACCCTGACACTGATAATACTGTTCAAACTGCAATTTTTGCATCAAGGACTTGCTATTATCAAGTATTTTCTATACACCACCTTTAATACCAATACTTTTAATAATGGATGTTTTCAAACAATACAATTTTACCCATAAACAAGGAAAAAACCAACTGCTTTTGCTGTTATGTAAAATTAATGGAATATGATTCGTTTAAAGCAGTTACTCATTTATTCTACTTCGCAGCAAATCACTTGGGAATGTTTGCTGCTTTTAATTTGCCAGAGTTTTCTCTTCTACAAATCAAATTAGTAACCAAGTGTCTTGTTAGGCAGAATTGTAATGAAGCTAGAGTTCATGGGCAGTTAGGCAGAGCTGCCCTAAGCCTTTGTTTCTGATGGGGTCTGCTGCTTGCTAACAAGATGCCATCATAGGACAGGAGTGCCTAAGGCTTCTGATATGACACAAGTGAGAATTACAGGGGCTACAAAGCTCACTGAGCATCCAAACTCTGTGCTTTATGAGCATATTTGAATCTCAGCTGTGTAGTTTTATTCTTTTGACTGTTTCTTGTTATGCAGCTGTACTAAAATATCAGCAATGCTGAAATCTTCCTCTGATAAGGATCATAAAGCACCCATACCTGTCTTTCTGTTATGACATTGTCAGCATTTCTGAAGACAAAGCTTGGTTTTTTTTATCTCTCACAATGATCCTGTAATTTTTTTGTAATTCACTGTAAACACTTGAGTAGTCCTCAGTGGCTAAGGCTGACTAGTATACAGAGCAGGTCTAAGGTCTGACAGCAGCTTCACAAGAGACCCCTTTTCTGATGGACCAGCCTGGTTGTGTTCTTTGGATTATGGCATGTGTATGTTCCATAGTAACACTGCCTTGAGCATGGCATCAAGAGAGTTCTGAGGTACAAGTACATCAAATTGGAAGAAAGGCCTCAAAGTAACCACTTCACTCTGCGGAGTTTCTTCATATGAAACATGCATTTATGCTTTTTAGTAAATCAGAATGACATGATACACTTTCCATTTCTTCCCTGTTCAGTAGTGCCATGCTATTCCCCAAACTTCAACTACCCGTCCTAGGATTGTCTGTCAAAGAGGTAGACTATTTTATCTGAACAGCTACAGGAACTTCTTTTTCTCTCAGTCTTGGAAGTCTGGACTGCAAGGATAAGATTCTGAAGACCTTTCTTCACCTGAAGCATTAGGAATTTTTCCCTGAGTGAGTAAATGCAACTGCAGAGCTGCACTCATTGAGATACAGCAAAAACCTTTAACACAGCATGGTGTGTTTCCTTTTAGTTTAGCATTTCATTTACAATGGCATTTTGTACGGAGTACCATGGTTATGTTTGCCATTTCAGACAACGAATACTGGAGTCTAGTCTAGTACAAATCTAACATACAGCAAATGCACAGACTCAGCACAACAGACATACCTTTGTAATCTGGGAAAATACTTATTTCTTCTATTTATCTCGAAACCCTGTCACATGAAATTACAAAATACACCACATAGCAAAAGTCTAAATTAAAGCACAATTTCTAGCTTGTATTTCTCCCCATGAAAGCAGTTTTCTATCCTATGCACTTTGGAGAGAAAGAGGAGCTTTTGAGCCTTGTGTAACCTAGTAAGGTTTAAAATATTCAGCATTATTCTCAGCCAGCACCTTTATTTCACTCTTGCAGAGCTCCACAGTTCCTCTGTGCGCTATCCCTATGTCTGCTCTTTGGTGAAATTTGCTTCAACACTTAGAATCACAGAGTATGCTGAGTTGGAGGGGACCCATGAGGATCACTGAGTCCAGCTCCTGGCCCTGTACAGAACACCCCAAGAATCACACCATGGGCCTGAAAGCGTTGTCTCGATATCAGATTCTTCAGCTTATGGAAAAAATTTCTTCCTTCCCTGTTTAAAAACCAGTTTCTTTTCATTCCTTATCTGTGGACTAGATTTCTCATGGCTCTTTTGAAAATAAGGTGCCCAAAGTTTCCAGGATGCATTTCAATGGTAACTACAGCTCACTGTATACAAGTAAACAGGATCAGAAGTTTGATTGAAGAAGCCTCAGTTAGACTACTTAATGTATATCTTGTTCCAAATGGTCAATAAAACCATAAATTAAAATAGAATCCAAAGTGGATAAACATCAGATGGTATATAATTTAAAGTGCTTGTTTTTGACGTCATATGTGACTGCTACTCACAGCGACTTCTTTCAGAACTTGCAAAAAGAGAGAAAAACCAACCTGGTTTAGTTCTGGATCAAGGGTGGGATTTGGTTCGAAATACTGTTATCAAATAGTGACTTTATGACAGCCACTTATATCCTTATAGAAATACGAGAAACAGTATCAACTGTTCATAGTTGCTTGCCTTCAATTAGCAGTGGTATATAAAAATGTGAAGCTTGAAAAAAAAGGAAACTAAGAAGAGCAGCTGACAGAGTAAAATACATCATGGAAAAATAGACAAAGGCACCACGCTAGCCAATCAGAATAAAAATAACATTACAGCAAAAGCCCATCTAAAAGGCTCCATCTCTGAAAAAAAGGGGCCATTTATAATGAAAGAGGAGGATCTTATAGCAAAAATAAATCAGAGATAAGAAAGTTACAAGTAAATCAGACCAGGAGAAGCATTATGTTTCAAAACATAAATATGAATCCATTAACAATGCAAGAAAAAGGAAGAATTGAAAAATATATTAGTAAATAGTCCAAGGCTATGAATAATTTTAGACTTATCACGAGCATAGAGTCTTCCCAAAAGCTGTACGGCCTTGCACTCCTGTGCCAAAGATCTGTGATTTAAGGGTGAATGGATCTCTCAGCACAGAAAGGGATGCTATGGGAAGAAAAAGCCATCACGGAAAATGTGAGCATTTCAATACAGAGGAGCTGAGGGAAGCTCATACACAGATCATTTTTTACAGGAGATAAGTCTGAAGAATTGTTTCAGTCAGACATGCTAATAAATCATTTTCAATAACGGATCAATAAATTGAATAGTAATAAATCACACAGATCATGTGATATTTGCTCAATATTTCAATGCAAAATTGCCAGCACGTTAAGTAGATTACTTATACTTTCAATCAGCTTTACTGCCAGAGGAAAGGAAGATCCCTGCTGGAATTTCAGCTTCCTAGAGGAATTTAGGTTATTCTGCAACAATGCACAATGAAAATTGATAAATTCTGTTACACATGCTTCAATTAGTAATTAAAAAAAAAAAAACCCCTGGACATCAAACAAAGGGTGATGAGGCAAACCATTGAGTAGCTTCTATATAAAAATATAATGGCAGCCATGTATTATCCACTTGGAAAAAAGGATGGCTTGGAGAGAATCTCATAGAGCGCTATGGGCTTATGAAGGCTCTGAATTAAGTGGAAAAAAAATCTATTTACTTTTTCATGCTGAAGCACCTGAACTATCTGATGCCCTTAAACTATCAAGCAACAGATTTCAAAAAAGTGAAAGAAAATAACAATTGTAAATTATATAACTTTGTCATGGCATTTATCACTAACCAAAATGGGTTAAGAAATTATTAAAGAAGTAATAAAAGAACATCCGCCAAAAGCTAGTGTATATGATATGGGAGAAAAAATATACTAAAATATAAATTACTGAATTTTGGAGGAAATACTGAAGGATCATGCATCTGCTCTGGATACATGTTCAATATGCTTTCCCTGTGCACCTGTGACGGGCCCCTGTCAGAGATGGGATTCAGCAGTGAAGGACTGTTGTTCTGACAAGTAGAACCATCAAGAACTCTATTGCTACATTTCTAATGCTACAGCACTTTGGCAGAAGAGGATGCTAAAGTGATCAAATCATACTCAGATTAACCAGGACAATTAAGAGGTCATACTTGTAGTTGAATTTTGAAGTCAGAATGTGTTTGTCAATAACTGGAATAATTAAGTTAATATTTTTAATATTTTTAATAAATCTAGTCACGGCTATGTTTTTTGTTATGTGAGAGGTGGGATTTTATTTTGTGGCAGACAGAGTGTTAGCTTTTTTTTAAACTCGACACCTAGTATGCACATCATTTAAATTTAGATGTTTATGTTCATTTTATCATGTTACAATTAAAGCCCAGAGTAATGCAAACAATTTTGGCTGAATCTCAGGGAAAGATTATATAACATTCAGACAAGGTACAGGGTTCATGACACAGTTACTCGATAGCATAATTCAGATATTAATTTGAACATGATAATCATTATGTGTTTTGACATTTGCCAGTGCCATGCCTGACTGTTACTCACTTAGAAGGCTAGTTTTATGTAATTTTTATTCTCGTAATGTATTTCTTCTGACATTCCTTTGCCTTCAGTCTTGATGTTACACATTCAAGTATAATAATCATAGAACATTCAAGCATTTTATAAAAGCACGCTGAAATATTATATGACAGTATGTGTGTTACTATCAAAATTTAGTTTTAAGTAAGTTCTATGAATTCCTTCTTTAAAAATATTCTTCCTGACATTTACATGTAAGAGCCTAGTGGTCCCTTCAGAAATGCATTCTGAGGAAAATAAATGAGACTGGAAAGAAATATTTTCTATAACGTGCTGTTACCATGTTTGCTCTATACGACATCTTATAGTTAAAGTTCCAGCCAATACCTCTAATACTTATCTGTGTCCTTTCCTTTAAAGGGGAAAGAAATATTTTTTTGTTTGGGTGAGAAAGCTGCACGACTTCTCTTTAAACTGCTGAAGTTCTTCATAGTGGCAGACATACTTTCAGGCGGGTTTTAAAAAACATACAGTAGGTTATAAAAACCTCTTTTTTTGTGTGGCATTTTTTCTGAATGCCGTGACACCACACTGAAAATCACATACCTTCTAAAAGTGTTGCAATGCAAATATATTACCTCTGCAAAAGAGACTGCTGCCCTTTAAGAAAACAGTTTTCCTTTGATAATATTTTGAGATATATCCTGCTGCTGTTCCTTTCAGAGTGCTGCTTTATCTTACTTTCTCAATGCCCTCCTGTAGAGGTAGGCTTCCTTCCCATCAAATCTTGCAGTGTGGAGCACATCAGGCTCTGCAGAGTTCCTTAAATATTTGGTTGAAGGTCAGTCCTGCCATCCTGGAAAGAACAAAAACATAGTTTTATGCTTTGCTACACTTGAAGAAACTTGAAATAATAATAAAAAAAGAACACAGGAACCACTTTCCCAGCATGATGGTGTTAATTTGTAAGCCAGCACCTCTATAACATGTGCAAGTGGAGGCTTGCCAACAGTAACAGCTGGATGCTCAGGTGTGCATATTTCACTTATTTTACGAAGCAGTAGAAAGCAAAGATGCAGGCAAGTCGTACGTGAAGAAAAGGCTGGGGTTTTTCTGCTGCTGATGCTGTGCCATTGAATTATGGACAGTGGTTTGGTAAGAACCCTTGATCCCACTGAACAGCGGCAAAAATCCTGTTGTTATCACTTCATTTGCGTAAATTAATGTGGAGTATTTTGGAATAAATCATGGAAACCCAGGGTCTCAGAGAAGCAAATCCTTTCATGCACTTTGGTGCTCTTTATGCCAAAAGCCTGAGCATGGATAGGAAACACTGCTTTAGGAAGATTATTTGGAGTTCCAGAAGGAAACAGAGCAGGACTTCAGTGCCACTATTTACCTAGAAATAAAATTCATACATATGCACACAACAGATAAATCATTTACTTAGACACATGCTTTAGGAAGTTTTCTAGGAAAATTTGACGAAGCTAAGGTACAACCTTTGAACAGCTTCAAGCAACTACAGTGTTTGAAAGAAAGTGCTTTGCTTTCTCACATGGAATTTTCTCTCCTAGAAACAGCCCTAAACTAGCAACATTAGAGAAATATTTGGCACATGATACTTCACTGAGCCTCCAATAACTGGAATCCAAGAAGTCTGAGTTCCCAAAAGCACAAAAAGCCTCTCTTTTATAACCTATAAAGAGGTAGTGAAACTTTGGATTATGGCAATAAGACTGAAGCTTTTCATAGAATCATCATAGAGTCATTTTAATGGTGTGGGTTAGGAGGGATCTTAAAGATCATCCAGTTCCAATGCCCCTGCCATGGCAGGGATAGGGACATCTTTCATTTCAATTTCAGAGATTTCTAAAGTATATTTACTATATATTTTGCCTCACATACTGAGCATTCAGTCTTTATGATCCAGAATAGGTATTAATAATCACAAAAAGTGGTGGTAAAAATAATTTTAAAAGGTATTTTCTAAACACTTTTTTCTGTAAAATGTATAACAACCACAAAATATGCACTGCCAAAGTATGGCAAACTGTTACTTGACCATAATGGGAAGGCTTTACATAATTCCTGCTTTTGAAGTGATTCTGGAAGACACTCTTTTTTGATTATCTGTAAAAGTCTTCATTGCATATCACCACAACACGGTTTCACTTACATGCTGTGCTTGTCTTTGCTTTGTGCCTATCATCCTTCCAGGCTTTTTCTGCCTTCTTTTAATTTTCTTTTTTCTCTACAAGCAAATAAATTTTGCATTTTATTCAAATGACAAAGGGATTTTTAGTGATTCGTCAGGCTCATAAGTCACTGTTACCATGTATCTTCTTCTTGATGTTCGTGATCTTTATGATCTTACACAAATGAAGACCAACATAACAATAAGGTGGCGAAAAGTTCTTATTTTCTACATGGAAAACAGAGAAACCGCTCTGCTAAAGCATGAAAGAAAGAAGCACTGGGCTGGCTTTTTCACTCATAAAACTTCCTTTCTGTGATGAGTTTTTCAGTGATACAGAATCATTAAGGTTGGAAAAGACCTCTAAGACCATTGAGTAAAACCATCAACTTAGCATTGCGTAACCTAAACATGTATTTTCACTTCTGCATTAAGGTGTGTAGGCTGAGCTTGTGGTTGCCTGTCTTAGCAAGCAGAAGGATTATTAGAAGCTTATTATATGTAAAAATATGTTTTAATTCAGCTTAGATTAGTTTCTACCTCAATCTCAATCACATATTCATCACTTTTACTATTTTAATAAGTATTCTTTGCTTGTAATTTCATGTTAATGAAAGACAACTTAACTGCTTTTAAAAATTTACTGTTACTATATTTTCTGTGAATTATCAAGTGAATATTATGTACATCAATCATTGTTTTAGTGTTGAAAAAAATTTCAATTACAAGAATAACTCACATTTTAATAACACTAAATGGTGTTTCACTATGTAAGAGTCCATTGTCAAGGTACATAATATTCAGATTTCCTTTCATTTAATGGCAGAACCAATGAAGAGAAAAAAAAAAGAGATATAACTTTAGTACCTTCATATTTTCATTTCTGTTAAATATCACACTGGGTATGGTTCACATTTATCAATTTGAGTATGCAGCAGTTATGGGCTGCTATTGTGTATGTAATTTCTTTTATTAATTTTCTCGCAAATCAAATAATATGAGATGAAAAATGGGAAATAAAGATAATAGTTTCATAAGTATCTTAAGGACAAATGAAAAATTGCGTCACGAATCAGTGGTATATTATTCTCTTTCTCTTTCAGCTGGAAGTGAGGAATCAGAAATTCTTACATAACTTTACTTTTTTTCTCCAAATAAATCAAACAGTAATTTAAATGGTTTCCAGCCTTCTTTTCATATGCTTCCTCACAGCCTTATATAAGAAATAAAAATTAAGGTGTCAGTTTTGGGGTTTTTTTACTCTTTTTTTTGTGAAAAGAGGTGCATATATTTCAAAAGAACATGTAGTCACAAAAACATTCACAAAACTAAACTCCTATCTTTAAGAAGCATTCATCCTTCCTTTGGCAACTAAAATATTAATTTGGATTTGTGAATGGTTTTTCATTTCCTTGTCTACTTTCCAAGTTGCCTCTGACCTGGTTCCCTTTTCCTTTCAAAATACCATGTCTTTTTACTGACTTAAGTCAGAGAATCTTACAAAACATAGCAGGCTTTGCTCCCTGAATGAGAAGGTGCTGTTCTGGGAGCTAGGCACCACAGAGGCTGGGAGGGGAGCAAGGTGAAATGATGTTCCTTGAAATGCTGGTGTATGAACCTGAACCGCAGTGCTGGTGACAAGTGGCCGGGAACAGCAACTTTTAGCCCCAGAAGCTGTGTTCCAAGTTTTAGTCTGACCAAGAAGTATATCCCACCCCTTGGAGAGCCTAGGAGAAGCAGTTGTGTCATTCTCCCATGAAAAAGGTACACATAACCACAGAGGTTTCCTCAGCAATCTCCCGCTCCCTCACTGCTCAGTGAAGTCAACCTGCACAGTTCCTCCTGGTTTACTTCCTCCCGTATTTGGGGATCTGGGTTACCTTTGTACAACCCAACCCTACCTGGCAGTGGTGGCCAAACCCCATGAGACCCAAACTGTGTATTGCTCAGGCGCTGAATATCAGCATCTTCTCTACCTCTGTGTTTATATACCACATATGTGTGTAAAGATCTAATAACCATATCAGCAGCTATGCTTTGTGCATATTCAGCTAAGAAGTATCCAGTGAGATCTTAAACCTGATTACAAAAAGTGGTTGAGAAACATGAGCTTACTAGATGTCGTGTTTCATACCTTTTTAAATGTAGGTAGCTGAAGCCTGATTTCAGAAAGGAGGACTGTGGTACATCTCTGAGCAGCATTACCCAATGCCTTTTTGTTTCAAACTGTGCCAAGAAACTACTGGTACAAGATAAATTAATTTCATCTTTGACTGCTTTGTCAATCAGCATAAGAAGATATTAAATCACAATAGAAAAGACATCGTTACACAGTGATTATTCTCCTGGGATATCCTAACACAGGAAGAGCAGTCAAGAGTTTCATATAGCACAGGACAGTAATTATCTCATGACAAGTATGGTCCCTGGAGATCACTTTAGAGCTATTTTGAAGGTATTGTAGAGAATAGTGTGTATATATGTTGTACTAGAAGGTGACAGAGATGACACTTTACATTCACAAAAATGAATTCTAGCTGGCTGTGAGGTACACACTGATTAATTTAAAGTGCTAACAGCCAACTGAACACTTCTTCCATTGAAGCATATTTATTACAGAGTGTAACAACCGGTTAATCACACTTTGAAGCTGTGGCATAAGAAAGAAGTTGGAAAGCATCAACCTTCTCTTTTTTCAGTCATATATTTAGCTTGGTATAAAGCACTTCCTTTCTCTTTTTGCCTCTTAAAACTGCTTTGAAAATGCAAGGCCATTTTTTGTTTTTTTTTTTTTTAAAAACTAAACAAGACACCATATTTGAGACAAATGCAGAATATTGCTAAAGAAGGATTGCTGAAGATATGGTTTGAGTTCTGGGGAATGTCAATAACTGACCTAAATTGAAATCAATTTACAACTCCTGCAGTAAGATATTCAACCACCTTGCCATATGCCTTATTCCTATCTTGCAATTCACATTTGCTAACACAGTTCTAACACTAGGCTATTTTAATATCCCTGGAACCTGAATATGGTTACTGTTTCTCCACTTAATGCAAGAACAACAATTAAAGTATTTTTCTTTAGCCTAAAATTTCCCTTTCACTCGATATACTTGATTCCTGTTCCCATTAGAATGAACTGTCATAAATACAGAATTTGTGCTTGAATGTGTGTGTACATGTAGGAATTTTTTTCCTGAACGATCTCCTTGAAAATGTGACCTCCATGAAGCATATAGAAAATTGATTAAGAGTAAATACTTGCATACACACTTGTTGTGTGGAAAAAATCTTTAAAAATGACCGTCGTTATTGAAAAAAACAGCAAATTAATTAAATTATAATACACAAATATTGATAGGTCAGTGCTAAGCAGACTAAAAGCAAATTCTGTTACTTGATGTTTAGAAAATGGTTACTATAAAATACATCCCTGTTTGCAGATTTAACACAGGATATTATTCTTACTTTTGTCAAAAATCCTATGAAGACAAGCTTAGTAAACACCTGTAGATGCAATATGCATTCTCCCTGCATAATAAAGTCAGGGGATCAAAGAACTACAGTGCTGCAATATTGATTACTCTTTTGCATACCATGGAAATAAAAAAAAGTGGTCATAACAAATTTACAATAAATTGGGGCATATGCTGATCTTAGGACAGGAAAAAAAAAGGAGGAATATGATTTTGAGCATTTTATTTACATATAATATTTATGAAGCACCAGTGAATTTTTATTTCCTTCTTTTTCCTTTTCTGCAACTAGTCTCACTAAGGTAAAAGAATAGAAAAGACATTGCCTTGTTGCCAATATTGTCATATTTTTAATAAAGGACTAAAACGTATTAATTTCTAAGGAGCATAAGGACACCTTCAGAGAAACAGAGGACCTTTAGCAAAGGAAGAAATCAGAAATTCATGCCAAAAAAGGTAAAATTCATCCTTGGAAAAGGGCCAGCACATAGTCCACATCCCATTAAATTTTAATATGACGACTTCATTGAGCCTCGTGTAATGTTGCACCCAACGTCTGCTCCCAGGATGAATTTCACACAGGATAATGGAATGTAGAACAAAGGCCAAAGAAAGCATTAAGAGCTGTAGTGTTTACAGGGCATATATGAAGAATATTCTGCCTAGACACAAATGAAGTTTGGAGCTGCATCAGTAGATGCAGCTGCAGGTTACGGTTCCAAATGGACCAACAGTAGGTTTTTTCATGTCCTAAACTTATCTGAAGAAGAGGCACTTGCTGTGCCCATGCTAATCCCTTAACACTTCTTATTCCCTCTTTAGTATTCTCTTCTTCAGGTCCCCAGTACAACACATCAGGCATTATAACCTACGTCCCCTACCACACGTCCCCTGTGTCATTGCAAAGTAAAGCCCTGATTACAAAAGGCTAAAGGTCACCTCCAACAGGCAACCCAGGAGCACCTGAGTTTCAACTGCTACACAGCTTAACCTTTAGTTAAAGACTGATCTGTGAGAAGACACATTACTCTTTTTTCCCCCAAATCCCCATGGGTAGTTTCTGAAGACAAATTCCATTGTTCATGTGTAAGTAGAAAGCAAGAACCAGAAAATGCTAGTTTTAGGAAACAGAATGTTTTCTATACTTTCTAACAGAATTGAAGCTATTTAAAAAGCAACACCAAAAAAAAAAAAGTTTTGTGTTAATAAAACAGATATGTTCACAATCCATATATATAAATTTAAATTAATTTTTTTGTAGCTGAGTGGGATGAAACTTTTAAAAGCCTCTCAGCTCTACCAGTGGTGGTGTTTCATTTTACCACTGTTTGTAATTATTTATTTACACTAATATAACTAATGTGGTGCCTCCAGCAAAAAGCTAAAGGTTGATGAGAAACAGAATGAAAAAGCGCCTAAATGTTAGACTAGTCAGCAAGATTTTCAAGTTTGTTAAAATTAATACAAGCTATCATTAGAGTACTCTACAGTTCAGTGCTTCATAAATAGGAAAAACAAAGCAGTAATGCTTTTTGTAGCTTCCAGCTTGACTTTTATGGGGTTTCATCTTCCTCTAACAAATCAGGATGCAGAACAGCTCATAAAGCTTCCAGTATAGGCCAGTAGTATAATAATTCACTATGTGCATCCTAAGCCACTTACAACTTGAATGCATCCGGAACGACTGAAAAAATATTTCGTAATTACATGAAATACAACAACCAAGAACAAAGAATTATCTCTCTCTGTTCTAGTGTGAAGGTGGATACCTCTTCAATACTTTGCCTGCTTCACTGATTGCCCCAATCTTGGCAGAGCAAAAAAAAAAAGCTTCTTCACTTCTGTCTGCTGAGTCCCACATGTACTGAAGAACAGTAGGGTTCCTTCCAACTGGTGGTTGATATTTTCTAAAATGAAATAAAACATCAAAGTGCAACTTTATAATTTATGCAGCAGAAAAGCATGGCAAAGTGCTTCAGACTGAGTACTGAGGCTGCTTCAGAAAATGACATTGTGGGAGAATCTGTGCCAACTAACTTCAAATTTTGAAATTGCATTCAAAATGAATGAGTGCATTACTTACCATATGATTTTATCAGGATAGAAGGTAATTCCCACAATGTTTTAAGTCATTCACAAGCTTGATCACTTGCGGTGAAGCTTTCTGGGTGTGCCAAGCTATTAAAAGTCTTGGGAATATCAAAATGGGTGAAAGAATTCTTTGGTAAAACACTGAGTTACTCAAATATTATTTTAAAAACATTTGAAATTCTGGAAGATTAATTTATTCAGAGAATCACAGAGCATTTCTTAATGCAAGTTCAACGCAGAAAGGCATACACCTCTTACTCAGATACCCATATTACAATCATATCTTATTGCACTAATAAATATTTAACTTACCTGACTCACAAAAATATGTAAAAAATCATGGAAAATTAAGCGACAATAAATATACCAGTGGCAAACATAAACTAAGTCTTTTTATATAATCAGTTATCAGGAGCTATTAAAAGCCCCTGGTCCAACTAGGGACTGTTGAACAGAGAAAGAAAATATTTGGCCTACATAGATCTGAAGGTATTTTAGGCTCTTTGGTGATGCAAGGGCTTGACAAAGAAATACATACATACAAAACTGAAAGCATATAGTTGTAAAAATGGACATAATAGTTTTAACATCTATGTTCGTAATAGGTACTGTCCGGATATCAGGACTTCTTTTTTTTAATGAAAGGTGCCAAATTCTACAACAAAGCAAAAAAGATGGTTTTGAGTTCTCCTGAAGTGCTAGAAATAGCTAGAAAAATGAGCATCATCACATTTTTTGTACATAAAATGAAACATTTAGAAAGAGAAAAAGCATCAGATCAATCCAAAATTAAATTTTTCAGTGGCAATCTGAGGACTCCCATGCAAGTCAGCAGGACTTCTCTGCTCTGGAACTGCAACACCAGACCACTGATTTTTCCATGTTCAAAGCCACTGTTTCTAAAAAGCATAAATGAAAATATTCTTTCTTTTCTTTCAGTATGAAAGGTATGTTAGAGGAACTGCAAACATGAATTGAAAAGTCAGCTTACTTTTACTGGCATTTTACAAGGTTGCAACAGATAAAATAGGATCTAATATTTCTCTTTTTGGAGAGAAACATCAATAGTTTTCATTACCCAGAGCTCTCCCAAGTGGGATCTTTTTTTCCTTTTCCATTACTTGAAGAGGAATTTTTCCACGTGCTTTATGCATGTATTTTTGTCCCTACAAATATTCAGAGGTCATCTGGAAATAGAATCAATCTCAGAAGAACAGGGGCATCAAACAGAGTAACCAAAGTCCAGATAAGTGTTCCTTACTGGTAAATGTTTCATCTTGAATCAGTCAGTGACTCAAAATTTGTGCCACCTTTTGCTCAGATGCGTGTTACGATGTAACCATTCATCAAGGAGGAAATCCATAAATTCATGAAATACCCACAAAATGGAATTTTAATAACGGATTATAAGAACTGTGAGAGATTCTGCCAGCATATTCCTGTAAAGATTTATACTTCTCTGACTACAAGTGTGACTGAGACTCAAGGGTGCAACCTGTAAGAAAAAGTCCTGTCTGCCTCGTTGAAGATGATGGTAGGGCCAGTGAGTTTAACTTGTTACTCAATTAGGACTTTTTAATACGGAATTTCTTCCTCTCTAGCCTGTAGAACAAAGATAAGTGGCAGACAGAAAGCTATGAGGTACAAAGTTTAACAGTGAAGCAAAAAAATAATAATGAAGAATAAAGTATGCCATTTCCACTATAATGAAGTCCATTTGGCTTCAGCTTTAGAAGCAAGCTATTTTAGGCTCTCTAGTGATGCAAGGATTTAACAGACAATGAAATATATATTAAAAAAGTGAAAGCAAATATGTGTAAAAATGTCCATAATATTTCACTCACCAATATGTTTTAATCCTGGCAAGGATTATGGAAAGGATTTACAATTTAAAATTTAATATCACATTGGCTTATAAACCCCCTGATTTTTGCTCTGGTATATATAAGTAATTCCAAAAAAACCCACAACACAAATCACTCCCAAGTTTTCTGATTTTATATCAAAATGAAAATGGAAGCCTCTGCTTGACCTCAAACTGTCTCATCAATGGTTTCTCAGGGTCTGCTCTCTGCACTGCTGCTCCCTGCTGACAGCCTGCCAGGGGTCATGGCCTCCTGCCATCAAAGTCCCACCTGAACCAGGAGTGTCCATCTCCTCTACAAGCACAGCAAGGGGAAAACCTTGTCTAGACTGCAGTCCTGGGCCTCTCCCTTCCCTTTGACCACTCTTTGGTCACAGTCCCTGAAAAGCTGCTCTTGTTTTGACAGGGTGCTGAAATCAATATGAAAACATGCCCTGGTTATGGTTTGAAGGTTAAAGAAGCTGGAGCATTTCTTCCAGCACAGAAATACCAAGTGCTTTGTGAGGTGAAAGCCATAGCGGAGTTTTTGTGGAGTGCCATCTTCTCAAACTGTCAGGCACTGGCTTTATTCACAAATCTGTGAGTCTCTATGAATGCTACAGGCAAAAATCCTTCCCCTGCAGTGCACCTCCAACATCCTCTTCTCAGGATCTTTGAAATCTAGGCTTAACAGTCTTTTCTCATTAATTTTGAATAGCAGAGCACACAGGGAGAATTCAGTTTGTCTACCTTGTCACCACCCAATAAATGAAATTCACAGAAAAAACACCACAGAGCCCAAAGTCCCCAAACAACAAAGTGTTGCAATCTGACTTTTCTTTCATTGGAGAAGATGTGGTTATCTCATATCCCCAGAAGTGATCTGTTCCACGAGACTTTTCTGTCAGTTTTGCTGAATTTGGGTATGTTGTAAACTTAGGACAAAACGCTGCCTCAACTTCATCTGACATCAGTACAGCTTTAATGAATCTGACCCTCTAATTCTCAGCTCTCAAAGCCACCAGCTCTGGTGCAATGAATTGACACATTGTTTAGCATACATTTTTTAAATCTCATTTAATTTTATAGTAGATTTTTTGTCTTAAAACCTTACACTTTTATTGAGCAATTAAGCTGCGTTCTCAGTCAGGGGGAAGAAATGCTCATAAAATAGAAATAAGCTAAGCAGTAATTTCTAGACAGAAGTTGCATTTTTATTTCCTCCATCATAATAGGAACAAGTATTTGCGTTGTAAAATAAGATGCAGAGTCTTCTAAAGAGCTGAAAATGAAAATTGATTTGTTTAATTTTTTTTTTCCTAAAGTGAGATGAAGGTTAGAGTTCTTGGAATAACAAACTATTTCTGGTATACTGGCCTTACCAGATCAGTCAAATAAAGTGAACAAGAGTTGTTAGAATCTTTTCTACTACCATTTTGCTGACTGATGGCTGTTTTCAATGCATCACATACTGGTTTTTTTCCAGAAAGCACGTTTGTTATAACATAAACATTTTAAAGGCAACCTTGCTGCTGCCATCAAACTAGTAAAATCCGGTATCTGTTGTAAACAGTTCTGATTTTAAAGCAAGATTACTGGAGACCTCTTTGTGATGGTCCAATGACTACCAGTGAATTTCTTAGATGAGGTTTAAAGGCATAAAACATTATGTACAGTACCTAAGTATGTCTTCAACTATAATAATTACAAAATTAGGTTTTGACAAATTTTGACATTTGACAAATGTGAATTTGAAGGAGACTGCTATTCGTAAAACAGTATCAGTGGGTTTTATTTCACTTATCACCTCCATTCTTAGTAAGTTACACTGGTAGCTTGTAAAGTATGTTTCTATCCACCATGAGTAAGAAAGAAAAAATGTACACTTAAAATAATTACACAAAACTGCCTAAAATATTAAAAACCCCACCAATATGTAATTCGTTTGGAGAAAATATTAAACCACAAAGCCGTATACTGCTAATCTCTGGAGAAATTATTTCTTTTTTCACTGTTAATTAAATGTCACTGAACAAATAAAACAATTCAATGATATGTCTTCTAGAAAAAATATTTTTAAAATATTGTTAAAATATCTCCATATCTATATCTATATTATGGATACCTATCTACTTAAGTTACATGGTCAATGAATGGAAATACTTTAAAAAAAATTTGGGTAGAGAAGACATCCATGCAGAAGCAGAGTAGGCAGAAGTATATGACAAGCTGTTGTAAGACGCAATAAAGAACAGCTTTATGAATATACGTACAGTTCTGGTGTCCCCAGCGTGGGAAGGACAAGGAAGAGCTGGAGCAAGTCCAGAAGAGACAATGAAGTTGATAAGAAGATTAGAGCAACTTTGCTGTGAAGACAGACTGAGAGAGTTGGGGTTGTTCTGCCTGGAGAAGAGAAGGTTGGGTGGAGAGCTCACAGCAACCTTCCAGTGTCTGAAGCAACCCAGAAAGGGACTCTTCACAAGGAGCTGTAGTGATGTTAAACTGAAAGACAGGAAATTTTGGTTAGATATACGGAAGAAATTCTTTACTGTGAGGGTGGTGAGGCACTGGAACAAGTTGCCCAGGGAGGTTATGGTGATATCAAAATTGGCCAGATAGAAACTTTCTAACACCGTTTTGAGTATTAGAAAGCAGGCATTCTTTATTACAGCGTGCTGGCCACTTGGGGGATCCTTCCTCAATTCATGTGCAACAAGTGTTGGAAAAGAATTTGTATCATATCATTAAGTCACACCCTTAAGACAGAAGTCTGACCCGTGAGTCAGAAGTCCTTATGTGGTTCTTTGGGGGTCTGTCTTCAACCTCTGGTGTCCTTTTTAGGTGGCTGTTCCTCGACCTCTGCTTTTGAGTGAGCTCAGTATTGTCATTCTGCATAACTTCTGCTCTGTCAGCCTTGCAGAGCTGAGCTGGCATCCTGCTTGCATTTTACATGGTTTCTGTTTGCCTAAGTTCCACCCTTTATTTATTTCTCCAAAGCTGTGCTGTTGAGTTCTACTGTCCTTGATAAGAGTAGAGGTTGTTCTGTTCTACTATCCTTATCAAGTGAGTAAAACGCTGTCATGTTCTACTGTCCTTATCAGTGCAAGCTCCATCCCTGGAAGTGCTCAAGGCCAGGTTGGACGGGGCTCTGAATAACCTGGTAAAGTGGGAGGTGCCCCTACGCATGGCAACGAGGTTGGAATTTGATGATCTTCAAGNACATGGTTTCTGTTTGCCTAAGTTCCACCCTTTATTTATTTCTCCAAAGCTGTGCTGTTGAGTTCTACTGTCCTTGATAAGAGTAGAGGTTGTTCTGTTCTACTATCCTTATCAAGTGAGTAAAACGCTGTCATGTTCTACTGTCCTTATCAGTGCAAGCTCCATCCCTGGAAGTGCTCAAGGCCAGGTTGGACGGGGCTCTGAATAACCTGGTAAAGTGGGAGGTGCCCCTACGCATGGCAACGAGGTTGGAATTTGATGATCTTCAAGGTCCCTTCCAACACAAGCTGTTCTATGATTCTATGCTTAAAAATTGGTTGAATGCAAGCAGAGATGTGCTTTGGTATCCAGAAGAATCCTGGCACCAATAGCATAACAATAATAGTATATCATGCTCTTTAATCTTTATGTCCATGTTATGCAAATGAATTATTATTTCAATAATGCAACTTTCTCTGGGATTATAATCATAGCCCCTCCTAAAGAAAGAACCCTACTGATTTCAGTCCCTATCTGAAAAGCAAGGCCACGTGAAGCTGCTGCATCACTTGAAAGACATTCTGTTGCATTAATTCTTCTGAAGCATGATGAGTGGAAGTCACAAGAAGGTGCTTTTATTCATTGTTATACTCTAGTTTACAGCAGATTGAAAATTTTCTGACTATCCAAACACTTTGTAACGACAGATATGGATTTTATTAAATCAAAACATATCAGCAAAATCTATCGACTTCACTGACATACAGGAAAAAAGTTTTCAAGAAGTTTCTTTGAAATATAATGATATCCTTTATTTTGAATACTACATTAAATCATGAAACTGAAATATTTTACTATTCCATACTAAATAGGAGTGCAATGTAGTTGCAACAATGCTATTGTTTGAAGTGTTCCGGTAACATCAAAACCAAGCACTTAAATCTCAAGAACAGGTTTTTTTCCACTATATACTAAATACTCTGCACTAATCATTTTGGAAGGATCGTTTTGAATATCTTCTCAAAGATATTTTGGCTGCGTGTTGCAACTTAGAAAAAAAAATCTAAATCATTATACTTCTGATGAAATAAACATCCCAAATTTTGACCAGTCTCAGCTGGAGTCATGCACCAGTTCATGCTTCATCCCTTTTACAGAGCACTGTGTTGCCCTGTGTGGAAAACTGAAGACTTATAACACTGAACTCTAATGACTCTTAGATCAATAAAGCACTCTGACATGCTGTACTCCCAGGTGAAAGGAAAATTGAGCTGGCAATTGACATCTCGGATCTGCCAGTTCCTTACATTCACAGAGACATTATTATTTAGTCTGGTTGAAAGCAATATTCTAATATAACCAAAGGTCAGGGTTGAGTAATAAATTTGAAGCTAGAGTCAGTTTATCATAATACTGTCATGTAAAAGTCACAATGTGTAAGTAAAGGTCAGTTTTAGCAAGTAATATTCAAGTGTTTTTCCTGTGGGGTATGGTAAAAAATCCTCTTCTGTGTTATGTGATAAGTAAAAGGTATAACAATCACTAAATAACATATTAAAATTATCTAGTTTTAATCCTGTTGTGCATCAGATTTTTAGATTGCACCAGAATTCCAGTCTATTCTTTTAGTTTTCAGCACATCCCCAAATTACAGTTACCATACATTCTCCTCAACTGATAACCAGAAAAGTTATTAACTCATTCTACAGATGTTTCTGTGGACTTTCAAGGTTTCCCTGCTTTTTATTTCACTGAAGGCATTGAGGGATTGTCACACTATTTAGGAAGAGCTTGACTTAGTAAGCAAGCTGAAGAAACACTGTGTGCCTTGCCATGATTCTTTTTTGTAAACTTTGAAACTGATGTAAAGTACTGATGTTGTACTTTTCTGTCAGCAAAGTCTAATGATCTAAAAGCAGCACTCCAGTCAAGCAGCTGAAAATATAAAAGCATTCACATGCCATTTCTCCTTAGGACAGCACATTTCATCTGGAAACCTCTTCTGTGAATCAAGAGTTGCTATCCAAACCTACGGTCTTGAGAAAATAACAAATGTGGGAGCTGTTTTACATTTATATATAGTGTATAACTATTTGAATATTACATCTTGACAAGAACTAAAAATACGATCCCATAACAAGCAGTAATACAATGTAGCCTCATGCTCTGTAATGGAATGCAATTGAATCATTGCAGTGGCTGGGTCAAGAAATATGCAAGACCTGTGAGTAATTAGTGTATAAACTACTATTGTAAGCATGGTTGGTTAAAAAAAAAAAACAAAACAAAAAACCAAAACCTTGCAGGACACAGATTATGGTCAATGTCCATTCCAGAGTTCTTACAAATTATATTTATTATCAGAGGTCCACTGAACTCTTCCACTGCTGTAGATATTTGTATCATAATTGCCATTATCAAACCTTTTATGAAGGTGTGCCAAACATCATTACTATTCACCAGCTTTTTTCCTTCCCTCTTCCTATGCCTTACAAGAGTATTTACTATAGAGATGGTGGACATCAACAAGAATTCAGTCTATGAAGACTATGTCCACTCTAATCTGTTATTTCTGGGACAGAAGAGGTTGTGCAAAAAAATTATTATTTTTTTTTTATCATGGTACATTTTCTTACACAGAAGAAATTTCCAGAACTCTGCCTTTTCACTTTCACTAATCTAATCATAGCAACATTTTCTTCCTAATCATATGTAACTTTTACACAATATTTCATTATTTAAGTTGAGCTGCATGCATCTACCAAGACTCCGAAATTTTTTGTGCAACATCCATTAGGGGTGCTCATAAAAACAAGCAATAGTAAATACCATCTGTTGTCTTTGCTTCCCTCCCAGTCTCACCATCAGGTATTTGTACACATGGATAAGCCTGAGCCTTTTTTCTCCAGGCTGAACAGTCCCAGCTCTCTCAGCATTTCCTCATATGAAAGGTGCTGCAAGCCCTTAATCATCCTCATGTGCTTTGCTAGACCGGCTTCAATTTGTCCTGGTGAGGCGCCCAGACCAAGACACAGCACTCCAGACATGTCTCACCAGTAGAGGGGAGAGGAATCATCTGTGTTTCCAAGATCATTGTCTTACCCGTAAAAACTACGAAAACCTTTTTCAAAGGGAATTTTCTTTTTGATATCTTTCCAATATCCTTATATTAGTGCATAACATACTGTTTTGCCCTTCTTGGCAATGTACTCAAGACACATTATTAAAGAACTATTACTTAGAAAGATGCCAGTTCCCCTTGGAATTTCTAGAACTAGCTTAGAATTTTGTCTGCATGTTTATTAACCCCAAATTTCTTGTCCCTACAATTTGCTAGATACTTTACCTCCCATGATATCTGTATTTTACTTACTGCATCCTGATTTTGCACAGGATGCTTTCCCTGTTCTTTTTCCTCAATCATGTGCTACTCTGAAATCTTTACATGAACTAAATATTTTTCACAGTGTTTGAATTGCTTTTCAATCATTAGTCTCAGGGATGAACAGTAGTAAAAAAAAGATTAACACAAGTTTTATAGCAAGTTATTATAACCCATATTTCAGCCATAACTCTTGGATGAAACATGCTAAACTTCTGCATATCATATCATATCATATTTGTATTCCTTTACAATTCCTGGTTTCAGACATAATCAGGACCAATTTAGATGTAAACATAGTCTTGGTGGGGGAAAATAAAACATTAATGGGGAAATAAAAGCCACCACACTAATCAAAGAAAACATAAATATGAAGAAAATTTATAGTTACACTTGATGCTCTCTGTTGTGTTTGTGTTTTGTATTTCTTACGGTTAAACAAGAAATAGCTATTCAGACAGCTCTAAATATTCTGTGCAGTAATCTTAGAATTTATGGGTACCTGCTGGTCACAGTTACACAGTATTTTGAATATAATGGCTTGGCTTTAGCTTATTGCCATGCTAACCACTGTAGGCTCCATTACCTTTCAAGTACTTACCATAAATGCTGCCATTAGCCATAGCCTTCCTTACATGATGCTGTCCTTAATTTTTCCAGATTCAACAATTATATCACTGTTCTTCATAATTTCACCTGTCTTACCCGACGAAAATGTGCCTTTGATTCTAACTAGATCAAGCTAATTTTGGTCTTGCTTTCATTCTACTTTCTTTTATAACTAAATTGCTTTCGGTTCATATTTTGACAGAACTCAACTAGAATGCCAAATTCTACATTTCTTTCAAGTGAAAGGCATTGAATCAGGTTAAATTTGGGAATACAAGCTTCCTAATTATGTATGTTACCACTCTGCAGAACCATTAATCTTTTAAAAATAACACACTTGTGCTTCAGAAGGCACTGAATGGGTTGTTGGCACTCAACAGAAAACATGAACAGTAATGCAAATGCACAATCACTGTTGCAAGGGGAACTTTGGAATGATTTGGGCTTCAAGCTTTCTCATTTGTGAGCAAGACCCAGCTACTACTGCTGAAGAGCATGAAATTGAGCTGTCATTACTTACTCATTATATTTTATAGAGCTAGGAGCCATTAGGAATCAAGGATGTGAGTAATGAAAAACTGAGAGTTTACTTGTATCAAATTCTTACTGTTGTGCCTCTCTTTCCAATTCAGTATTATTCAAATTTGTTCAAAATTATTCAAGTGTATTTTATTTTTATGAATTCTTCCTTGCATGTCAATATCACAAAGGTAACTTTCATCCTAATCCCTTCTCACAATGATCCATCTCTAAGGCATTCCTTAAAATCTAATTTATCTCTGATTCTCAAGAAGCATTTTAAGACTATTCACCCTTTCTAAATATCCTCTGCCTTCAGAAATCAATGGCAAGCTTATGCTGTTTGAGATTAGCCCCTTAAAGTGTTGCTTTGGATGGCTGAAGGTCTTCTATATAATTGTAAAGGATTTAGCAGCTCTCCTCCATCATAGCTTCAGATAATCTTTAGTTAGTCACCTATGGGCACTATTACGTGGGAAACTGAATTTCTTGAATTCAGCAAGGTGGTTCTAAAAGTGTTATTTTAAGTTGCCTAAACCTGGATAGACATATCAATAAAAAATAAAAATTTAGCAAGGTAATAAAATACCACATAATGTGGACTTGTAGATACACTTCTTAACTGTCAAAAGGGACAATTAAGCCATATTGTGCACTAGCTATATTGGCATAAGAAAGAGTAGCTAAAGTGATTTAAATAATTTTTTTAGATTTTATTTGGAAATACACAAAAGTAGAATGGGAGTGTAATTTAGGCTAGCATGCAAGGATGTTATTTTTAAGAACAGGAGAGGAGGAGGGATGAAACACCTCCAATATGAAGGTAGGTTGAGAGAATTGGGGTTGTTCAGCCTGCTGAAGAAAGATGGAGAGGAATTTTTGACATGGGCAGATACTGATAGGACCAGGAGGAATGGCCTTAAACTGTCAGAGGGCAGGTTTAGATTAGATATTAGGAAGAAATTCTTTACTGTGAGGTGGTAAGATTCTAGAACCACTTGCCCAGAGAAGTGGACGCCCCATCCCGGGCAATGTTGAAGACAAGGTTGGATGGGGCTTTGAGCAACCTGGCCTAGTAGAAGGTGTCCCTGTCCAGGCTGGGGGTATTGGGACAAGACAATCTTTAAGGTCCCTTCCAATACAAACCATTCCATGAAAAGCTGACTCTCACAGTAAATTGGATAATAAATTATATAGTGTTATCATTGTAATTTTAATGCAACAAGGTAAAAATAAATCCAAAACAGAGTACCATACCAGCTACTAGAAAGAAAATTAACCCTCTTCTGGATCAAACCAGGACAGGTGTGGTTTTGACACCAGTGCCCCAAGACCCTCAGAACTGTAATATTTGTAATGTGATGGGACATTTTCTTCTCTTCCACAGACCACCTGGACAAGTGGTAGGTCTTTCTGAGAAGTGTGGAATCACCTACTGCCTTCATACTACCGATCCTGGTATCAAGGTTTGAATAGTGATGCACTATATTTTTAAATTCAGAAGTCCAAGTGGAATTTTATGGTACTAAATTTAGTGCACTGGGTCTCTACTTCCACTAGCACTGCAAGGCAAAATATCATTTTTAGAATTTGAAATTTGGAACTCGTTTTACGTGTAACCATTTAGTTCTACGTGTAGAAAAATCCTATGATTACCTATAAAGCCCAACATGTTTGCATATTTTCCCCCTCACACTTAAAAGAATGTAGTGAATTAATTGTACAGCCTTACTTTTAAGTAGGTTTTTCATTGAAGCCTGTGAATGGGCATGATAAGAGAGCAAAACAAGAGCCAGAAAATTACTTAACTGTGTTTAGGAAGTTCATAACATAAAGAAAAACTTTTTTTTTTCCCAAACTGACCCTGAAAATACAAGCTAATTCTTAACACACCCCTTCGAAAAGTACTGCATGACTGTTCTGGCAGGCTTCCAGAACACTTACAAATGAAGAGGAAGGTGGGACTGGAAAGAAAGCTCATTAATTAGCATTTTTAGTATCTCAGATGCAAAGGACAGCACAGACTTGTAAACAGCATTACTACAGCATTCCTAGTGCAAAACAAGCTGTGGAAGAAAAAGGGGGAACCTAGAAGATTCCTTCCACACAAGCATTAATAAGGGAATAAGGAGATGACAGTACACAAAAATCAAGTCAATCTACTTTCTCTTATGAATGTTCACTCCACTCATTAAAGAAGAAAATTTAGGAGTTATATATGTTGGAAACCAGGTTACAGCATAGCATCTGCCCTAAGCCCTGCTCCAGGCACCTGTATTAGTAGCAGAATGACATCTAGTTTCATCCAGAGCAGCCATACTGCTCCACTTGAGCACAGGCTGACTTAGGGATCTTACCACCCTTTGCAAACCCAGTACTGGAACCTCCCCAGGGTCTGAGATTTTCTGCATTACATTGATCATTTGATGTTGCTGCAGGGACAGAAGAAATATACAGTGGCAAGCTTGGGCTAGTAATACCTCTGCCTGGCTTCTACAAGCAGGAGTGTTTTTTGGCTCCTGCACACGTATTTTTCCCTACAGCATTGTAAGCACAGTTTTGTATTCCAACAGCTTGGGCACAAGACAAAATTGACAGTAAAACACAGTTCTGTACAGACTTCACACTAGTATCAGAGTTTTATCTTATAGAGGTGACTTGATTTTTCCTGTAATTTATTGGGTAAATTAATTGTTGTTGCAAGAACTCCCTCATTGTTTCCAGTAACAAAAATGAAATATTCCTGGATATGAGTAACTGACACTGAATATGACCCAGGCCCTTTCAAGGCATAAAAATATTTTAGAGATGTACGCTGCTTAAACCCTTGTTGAACGTAGCATACCTACTAATGTAAACATTAAAATGAAAGACTTAATAGCTCTCTTACAACAACTTATCAGAAAAGGTAGTGGAGTAGCTACTATTGACCTTTTGCTCTCAATATGTAAAAGATGAATTTTCACATTATTAAAACTAAGACCTGTCAGTGTAACTGCTTCAGAGTGTCGTTGTTGTGACCATAAATTTGCAACTGTAGTACAGCTCCAGGAGTTCATCTATGATGTTATATGGGTATAGAACACTATATAGGCACTGAGTGTTATGTACACTATGAATTTATATATATATAACTAATAATGTGTGATGCACACATACTGCCAGTGTCTATACAGCAGATATACTCTTATAGAGATAAATACTATGAATAAAAATGGTCTCATACCTACTTGAAAGCTTCCACTCTGTCCCAGAGATCTATTACATAGTGTCAGACTAGACAGCAATGAGAAATGAGATAACAATGGTGAGATGAAAATGAAAAATAGCAAAACACAGTACTGGAACTCCTTTTCATGCTTTATCAGTGCAATTACTGAAAGTGTGAATATTTTTTAAAAGACTGTACAATATGAAAAAGAAAAAGCTACATGTGTGAACTGAAAATAACTGAATGTAACTTGGAAACCCTTCATGACATGTATACCTTATAGGCCTTCTTTCTAGAAAATGAACAGTATTGTAGATTTTGCAATTGCAGCATTAAAATGCATTCAGAAATGACCTCCAGCATTCTTCACGTTGTTACATATGCATAGGTCAATACATACATAATAAGAAAAGTGGGAATTTGCTCAGGTAAAGAGTGTCTGATGAATGATTGCAGTCTTCCACACAAATCCAAGAAAAGAGTTGCATATGAACAAGAGATAAATGAACAAGCTTGGTGGCTTCATTATGGAGGATACAGCTTTGGCTATGCTGAAGCAGCAAAGGCCATCTAAATGTTCAGTACCAGAAAACTTCACTATTGAGATACCACACTTGTTAAACACTGTTTACATCAGAACAAAGATATCCTGCAGTCTCTACATGATGTCACAGAAAAGTTGCCAGCACTTCTAACCTTTCTGCGGTTGTGATCACTAACTCTAGGGAGGAAGGCACCTTTATCAGGACTGGCTGAGTTTTCCGGCAGTTCAAGTACAAAATTTCGAGCATCAAACATCAAATTGTCTCAAATTCCATCTTACAACATCGTTTAATTACACTGCCTTCTAAAGAAGTTTTTGATCTTAAAGTTTCTCACCAGAGGATTGTGCATGATCACGGTGTTGTAAGAGTTCCACAGTGTTGCAACAGACAGCACAGAACCCCCCCTTTGGGGAGGTACTTGGGCATTCCCACGTAAACCTGAACTTATATTAACCATTGAACTCTTTGTTTTGTGGGCTTTCCCCATCCCGAAGGATCAGGACAGGGACCAGCACTTTGACGAACAGACTTCAATGTTGCAACAATCAAGTCTTGTGGTGGTGATCTCCAGGTGGTGATATTTTTCTATTCTTATGCTTTCTTTCTCTTTCCTTCTTTCTTTTCCTTGAAAATTTTCTCAAGTGTTGTTTTTAGGTTTTCATATTGCTGTATTTCTATATATAATAGCCAAAATGGCTACATACCTCATTTCCATTGCAACCAAATTGTTCTAAAATAAAACTATATATGTATTTATAAACACTGATCATTCAGTGTTGTTTCACTCTAAGCTGAGCCAGGGGATCTATTAACAAGACTTGAGTTACCCTTGCCTTCAGGGGCAGGTTGTAGCATGGGGAAAAACGTGTAGGTCTCCACTTCTCTCACCTCTGAGGACAGCATCTTGAAAGTAAGCAGCCCTCAGGCAGGGCACACCTGCAAGGACAAGATAAGTCTAGCAATAGATATCAGAAATGCAATCAGACCCAATGAAATGAAAATATCTAATTTGTGTTATCAACCTCCTGATCCAATTCTCTTTTTAAAAAACACGAGAATTTGATGGAGTTTATATATATTTAAAATACCTTGCTTAAAAATAGCATCTCTGAAAACTTCAGTTTTATTGTTTCAGGTGAGGTTTTCTATGCTTTGTTTGTTTTTTAAAAACACAGCTTGCTCCATAGAACCTAACTTTTAACTGCTACGATTTATTTGCCAAGGTTCTCTTTAGAATACAGCCTCCTACCCTTGGAGACCTAGTGTGAGAGCTGGGAACCAGCTTCTCATTATACAGAAGAAGCAAAACAAAATTTCACACAGGGAAAAAAATTAGGAAACTTCAATAGGAGAAGTAAACAGAAGCTGGTAGAAAAATATAATACGCTTGCAATACATTGTTTGGATCCAGAAAATTTAGACTTTTCTCTCAGAACCTATAGAAGCTGCAAAAGAAAGGGAAAATTGTTAATATTTATAAATTACATATGATATGAAATAATGTATATTCTATCATTTACATAAATTAAATTCGTATATTACTATTTTAATATAGTTTTGGTTTGTTTTTTAAATTGAAGGTATTTTTAAGCACTTACTTTTTTTTTTGATCCTTGGGTTCTTACATATATAAAAAGAAATGATCAGCTTTTAAGTAACACTTATCACTCTTATAAAGGTGAGAAGAGAAACATGTGAGAAGCAAAAATAAGCTTTTAAAAATATCTTTACATTTTCTGCTTTTCAGAAGCCAACAAATTAAGGGAGTAGAAAAATAAATTTGTAGGGAGACAGTAAAGACCTCACAATATAAGTACATAAAATGTCATTTAATCTTAGGAGAAGCTTTTTGGTTTTTTCTAAACAGAAATCAAACTATTTTTTTTCAAAATTATCCCTTGCATATACCATCCTATGAAACTGCGAAATACATTCCAGAAAATGTTTTAAATAATTTTAATTTTGGGGGTCTAGATACTTATGAAAATACAAAAAAAAAAATACTGTGTTTCATAATAAAAGAATATTACTATAGTGACAGTTCAAGTTGTTATGGTAACATGGTCTGTGAAAAGGGTAAATGAGCTTACAAAATGTTTAGGTATTTTTCTCTGTAGAATTTTTTACATTCAGTTTTCCCATTAAAATTCTTTTGAACTGATTCTGAGGATAAAGTATGGAACGAAAGGACTACAAAGAGATAGAATGATCATTAATGTTCTGAAATATAAACACCTGTTTTGTTTACACTCTTATATGTTAACAGGTGTGTAACATTTGCATACTGTGAAAGAAAAGGGAGAACAAGCTCAGTAAGATATCCTACTAGCCAGATTCCCATTTCATTCTCATTTTAAAATTTGCCTTAAAAAAGAAGAAAAAAAAAAGTCAGTCACAGTCAGGCAGTTGAAACAGTGCTTTGACTAACAGCAGTTTTTAGGGCTCATCAGAATTAGCAACTTGGTTGAATAATATTATCCTGCAAGCTAAATGTAGTGTTGTGTAAACACAGGAGACAATGCCTGGAATAAAATGGAGCTCCCGTCTGCCTGGTGCAGTCACCCTTCCACAGACTGGCTGCCCACACCAAATCTGGGTAGAACCACACCTGTAGGGGCAACCAGGATGGTGTGGAAGCAGGAACTGGCAGGATGAGACAGGGAAGATGTTGTGCTTCTGGACCACACAGGCGTGAGCTTCAGAGCAGTCTAAGCATTGTCTTTTGTCACTGTTTCAACAAAGAGAGAGCAGCTGGAAGACAAGACATTGATGCTTTTGATTCACTGACTGCTTTGTGTTCCTAACCTGGTCTTTTGTGTTGCTGACCACCATGAAACAGGCCTTATTAATGTGGAATATACAGTGCTCTGCCAAAAAGAGCAACTCTATTCCTTACTTTGTTGGTTCTCAGCAATGGTTCAATTGACTTTTTGAGCTTCCCAGGAAATAATTTCCATGCTGAGAGTCAGTCTGCCAGACACCAAGTGGAAATAAATCATACTTATGATCCTGAAGCAATAAAACTTCCTCTGAATGTCCAAAAATGCGTGAGAAAAGAGAAATTGTAGAAATACTCTGGTTTACACACTGCAGATTTTCAATTGACGGTCACATATTTTGACTTACGATCATAACTTATTCTGATCAACGTTATGATGTAACTTATCTGGGGCACTTTCAGAGTGGGTAATTTGGCCAAAACATGGGAGAGTGATAGAATATTTTGCTGAAGATATATATTATATTTTCCCTCTATTATTTTATTATTCTATAGATTTTTTAAAAATCATTTTCCAATTGAGTTTCTAATTCAAATTTGGAGAAAAAAATTTTAGAGAAACAAGGAATCACTTCTAATTATTGGGCTACTTGTGAGATCTAGGATATTTTTATACAGCTAATTTATATTGGAAAAAAAAGCCACTCCAGAAACCAGAGTTTTTGATCATTAAGAGTCCATAAACTGGGTCTGAGCTGTATTTGCAAGTCTGGAGAAAGCTATAAATATATATTCTGGCACCTCATCCGAAGTTAAAGATATATGGATTAAATGCACTCCTTATGAAAACCCAGAACCTTAGCTCTGTGAAGTAACTTCATTTGGGACTAGAGAATACTTTGAGATGATAGATCTTATTAAATACTTCTCTGTAATTACTGTAGTATTTGAAGTATCACCTAGTAAAGTCTCAAACTACTCCAGACACCTCCACTGGCAGGCCATTAGTAAACTGGAAAACCTCCTTTAATCTGGGGACGCTACCAGAATAACAGACACCAAATATAATTTCTGGATGTACAAAGAGAGAATTCATTAGACTCATGCATCCAGTGTTGATGCACCTACAATGGGTGTTGCCAGTAGAAAGTAACCTGAATTCCATCACTTGAAATACTAGTCATTTGAAACAAAAAAAACCAACTTATTTTTTAAACAACAGGTAACCAACTTGTATGAACAAAATCCAACACATTATGTCTTTTCCATCTCTATTATTCACGATTCTATGTAGCTGCTATGTGAAGTGTTTAAAAAGTAAACTCTATTTAAACATTCAAAAGTAAAATATTTATTCTGTGTGTAAAACTCCTTTTACAGAAGAGCAGAAACCTTCATTATATAATCTCAGCTATTGTGTTTTCACTGTATGTGGCAAGAAATGCTGTTTATAAAACCTGTAATAATATTTCATACTTAATACTAAAAATAATAAATTTTACTTTTCTGTTTGTAAAGTGTGTGCAGGTAGGAGTGTCTGCAGAGACAGAGGCTTAAAAGAGGCTTATAGCTTTCTGTAAACAGAACAGTCTCTGAAAACAAGTGCCTGTTATTGCTGAATTAATTTTTAAAAAGTGGACTATTTGGAGAGCAGTAGGTATATCCGTAATGCATGGAAAAGTAAGTACAGTTACAGATCAGAATAGGCAGCCATTATAGATCTAACTTTTTCTGGTTTAATGCCAGAATATTCCTGCAGATGAATTTGCTGTATACATAGACTTTAACAAAAAAGTTTCACAGAGGAAACAGTTTTCAAGTGGCCCAGAACTGCATGGCTAAAGCCCTTACATAATTCTCTTCTTCAAGATGGCTGTACTGATTATTACTTTACAGGAGTGAAGCTGTTCCAGTGCAGAGGATGGTCTTAAGACCATTTGCCATAATCCAAGGCTCATTAACCCCCATGGAAAATATTTCAGAATCTTTTAGAGAGACTTAAAATTAGAAAGGTAAGTTTTGTGTGTATGATGCTGTGGGACAGCATAAATTCTCTTGCATGATACAAAAACATCAAGCATTTTGTCTAGGAAGAACTGTGGCAATATTCATTGGAGTACTACTTTCTACATACGCAGAAATATGAAATTAAATACAGGAATCTTCTTGCACACATTCTTATTTTGCTTGTTTTTGTTATTTATTGACCAAATTCAATAAAAATTCTACTGAAAAAAAAAAGTCATATAGAGCCGGATCATAAAATAGCAATTCAGGTACTAACATTATTTTTCTATTAGAAAAATAGAAAACTTTTTTTCTCTTTTTTAATTTTTTCATTCATTACTTTCTGAAAATGTTCTTCATATTGTATATTTTATTCTTCCATATGATAGGCCATTGTAATCTGTTCTGGAAATGGCATACTCCACTGATTAATGTTCAGTATATTTGAGCCAAATCACAGTTATGATATAGCTCTCCTGATAAAACTACATATATGTGTAAATAAGGCAAAGACCCCATCTACATGAGAATCAAAGGCTTTCTATGTAAAGAAGTTAGATATAAGTAAGATTATATTTAATTTTCTTCAGCTTCTGAGATAATCTATGAACTAGTCTGCTATGTGCTGTGCAGCTAAATATTCAGATTATTTAGGATCTCTATTATTCCTTTTCTGGTCTATTTTTATGTATACACAGAGTACTTTGTCTCAAAAGCGCAAATATATGCAGTGCTATTTTACTGCTCTGAAACCTCTGTTTATATATTCCAATCTAGCTGGAACTTCTTCAAGGACCTTCGTTATCTTAGACATTTTGAGAATATTTTGAAAGCTTGAATAAATTGCCTAACCACCAAATGCCTAGGGCAGCTAGGCAGTGTCTGAAGACTTAGTGAATTGAGTGACTCTTAAATTAGACATTTGCATGGATATTTTTAATTAATCACCATAAAAAATGCAATCAGCATGCATCACTTATCATCTGAATAGCAGTTGGCAATTTTGTTATTTTGTGAATTCTTCATAGAGCACAGAGTTCAGGAGAAAAGAAGGAATCCCAGAGGCTGATGTCAGGAATAATCAGGGGTGATTTAGTTGGCTGTTGCCCAGCATATAACATGCAGTTTATTTCAGTCTTTATTGGTCAGGGTTTTTTTTTAACTTAGACACAACTATCCATGCTTGTCATATCTTCCCTTTATTTTGGTACAGTAACGTTCTTGACAAGAAAAATAACAGTAGGACTTGCAGAGAACCTCATTCTCAAGTACTGTGTGGTTGGATGCTACCTGTAAGGGCAGCAGGTGGTACAGATGAAGGGCCCCTGCTGTCTTCAATGAACATTATTTTGTGCCAATATTAATGAAAATTCCTAATGCTGCTTTAAAGTGGATTGAAGAACACACAAGAAGAGCTGTAAGGCAGGAAGCATCCCTAGATGAACACTGGGAAGCCAATTTCTTCCTGTCTGGAAGCAGCCAGCCCTTAGCCAGGATTAAAGGTACAGATCATTCCTAACAAACAAAGGAGTCTATATCAAAAGCTCTCCTAAGACAGCAGCTCTCACTGCCATGGTGCCCAGAGCTGGTAAGGACCTTCAGAATCATACAGATGCACTTTCAAAGACCACAAAGAGAACATTATCTGTGCATGCTTGAAGAAGCCCATCCCCTACAGTTACAAGGGATGGTTGTCTGGTCCTGCAGCACACTGATTGTCTGGGCTCATTAACATCCGTTCCTGATGACATGTCTGAAAAAGGCACTTTGTATTTGTTCTGGAACTGGTAAAGTTTGGAATAATGCAAAGTGATTTCTGAAAAATATGAAGGGATTTCTGACAGACTGTGTTCCCATTCTAACTACCTCTGTAGACATGAAGATAAGACCACACTTAACATTTACAGGCTCAGTCTTACACTCCAGCCGAGACAAATTACTCCAACAGAACAAAGTGAAAAATGTCTTGGGGTTTTGCTTTCCTTCAGCTAAGTACACAAATCTGTTAAAGGTGATTTGGGCACTAATTTTAAGTTGGTCTTGTTTCCAGAAGAGCAGCTAGAGCAAATGAACTCAAATTAAAAAATCAGGACAAGCTGACAGCATTCTTGCACCAAGGACCTTTTTCCCTGTGAGTCACACAGCAACATACACAGACTGCATCCTTCATGCCATGTGTGCACTGCTCACAAGAGGGTGCTCCTAAAATTTCATTTCCAATAGAAAGAATTTTATCTTTAGAAAAGATCTGAAAAATCACCTAATTTGAGGAAGCGTTAATTACTACGCTGCCTCTGAACACTGTCCAAATTCTAGAAATAAGCTGAAAAAACTTTCTGAAAGCCTTTTTAAACCCAACTCAGTCTATTCTTCACTGCACCCAAGCAATACAGAATTATTACTCTTTTGGGTTTGTGCCACTCCTACCTAAGCTTTAGAATCTTGATTTAAAATAAGACTTCAGAATCTGAAGCACAACAAAGACAGAAGATAGAGACTTATTTCAGAATTTATAGTTGTAGAAGTCCCTGTTTATCTACCTCAGCACACTCAGAACACTTCAAATTGTCATTGCTGCTTCCACTTCTTTATCCCAATAGGTTCTCAAGAGCTGAAAGTTTTTCTTCAGTGTCTTTCCACAAAAACCTCAGTCCTGATAGTGCTGAGCAGACAGGTCATACAACCTCCCTCCTAAACCTAACACCATATAAAAAATGTTGGGTTTTTTCCCTGCCCCTGTGATTCTTACCACTTGAAAGTGTTCATAGAATGCCTTCAGAATAAAGCTACCCATAAAGTCAAGTTACTAGAGGTGTCTTAATTCTTCTAAAAATTGCTTGGAAAAATATTATCAAGAACTTTCATGTAGCAATTCAGTTGTTCGAGCGTCTAAAAATAGAACAAAAAAACTCCATGTACAACTATGGAAGAAAAGGAAAAAAATAACTTACCTGTAAAGGGAAGCTCTAGGTGGCAAGACTATTTATATATTTTCTTGAAGCATTACCTGGGTAAGATATGTAAAATACTACACACAACACTTCTCACAGTAATCAGCTACAATTGATATCACAGAATTGCAATTACTGGGTTGTTTGGATCATCCCTCCCCTTTTCCCTGGCTTTAATGGTTTTTTTAAAGGAGAACAGAATGTTCCACATCAGAGTTCCAAAGTAGAGAAAATTAAAACTTTGAGCCTACTCTGGTAGCTAAGTCTGATAGGTATGCTCTGGAGAGGGAATGGATGTAATATCCCTCTCTATACTGAAAAGTTTCTCTCAGGTTTTGGTTTCCACTCAGGAGATCAATGACTTAAAAGCAAGGCACTAGCAGTATTTTGTAACAATACATAACTCTCTTTTTTGATTTACCCCTAGTTGTTTAAAAGTTTCTTATATTCACAACCATACAGATGAAAAATAAAATCCCCCCATAATAATATATAGCTAAATCAAATAGAACAAATCAAATAGTCTAACCTTGAAAACTGCTTGCTCCTAATCACCCTTTTCACCAGGAGACTCACCTACATAAAGAATCATGCTTCAAGCAGAAGAGAATGATTAATGCCTTACCCAAAGCTTGCTGTCAGGAAATGTTTTCCCTGAACCTGCACCCTTCCAGCAGGCAAGGTACTAACCTTTTCCATTTCCCTATTTCTGCCCAGAGGGAGTGTTTCCCAATTTTTTTGCCAGCAAATGCTCCTCAGCTTTTCACGAGCTGGGCATTTGAGAGCACAACATAGAAGTTATCCTAATGAAAATGCCATTTTCTGCTACTTCAGTAGGTGTTAATAAAACTTCTTTTTTTCCCTGTTGAGACCCTTTTAACATACCATTTGTTTTAAGCTGCCTTTATGTTTGTAAACAGCTTAGATTGCTGTAAATTGATCCACCTGACATCATTCTTTATGGTGTGGGTAGCCAGGATAAAGAGAAGGCCAGGTTAATGACAAAGAAGATGTGTTAATTAGGTAATTAACACATCACACTTCTCTGTATCAGGTAGAAAGGAAGAGGAGGATGACTGGGGAATTGAGTGAAGTCATAGTAGAGATTCGTTTATGCAGCACAGAGAGCAGGGACTAGCTCTGATGAGACACCACAGCTGTGTGTGATACACTCTGTCAAAACCTAAATCTCTAGCAGAATGCATAAATTAGCTCATTCATTCTTTTTCTTGAGAATGTAAGGAGTAGAAGTCAGACTAACTTAGCCAGGAGTTTGCCTCAGTTTCTACAAGCCTGGATGATTCTGGCCCTTTCCTGAACTGTGGAGCAGAAGACCTCACTGGGGTCTACACAGAAGAAAATTCTACTTTAAATCCTCACTGTCTACATCTCACAGTGGGCAGGAATGTAGGAAGGAATAGCCTTAAAGAAATGTAATTAATCACTCCCAGAGAGATGAATGCTTTTCTGCTATCAAAGACCTCTATCTTATGGATTTTTTGCTTTTATTATGGTTTAGTAAGGTCTTGGATCTCATATATTATGACATTTGTCTCTGAGTAGGAAATCAGTTTGGATCCAACATACTTATAAGAAATGTACCTGTTAACTGATGATCAGCTTGACCCACACCCTCCAAACTATCCACGAGTTTCTGTGGCTTAATGCTCACATTCCCTAAACAAACCAAGGTACCAGAAAAAATCTAACCAGTAAAAAATATGAGGATTGAATGGAATTAAGGCCTTTAGGGCACTTGTTGAGCATGTGAGTTTTAATTTCATGTCACTCTTTTCCTGGCAAAGAAGACAACAATTTACCGAACTCTGTAATTTGAATTATTTTTAATCTACCCACTGACTGAATTTATTAATGCCATTTAACCTCTAAAATACATAATGCGGTCTGTCACTCATACTGCAGTGAAGAGATGCACAATCACTTTCAGGCAATGAGGGTGAGGGTTTCAGCTGTCTTACAAGGCATGTCCAGGAACACTGACCTTTTCTGAAATAGGGAGGGGAAATAAAACTGCACATTAAAATCCCCCATTCTAAAATGATAATTTACCTTTTTGGTAATTCATCCACTATCTTCTTGCCAGTCTTCTAACTAAATGAATTGTGATTCAACATATTGGTTTTTTCCCTGTTTTACAAATTACTTTGCTTGTGAATTTCAAAGTGACTGCTTTGCGTCACACCCCTACAAAAAAATTTCTATTATTAATAGGCTTGTCACTAAGCAAAAGTGATTTCAGGTATTTTTTTCTTCTCCAGTCTTACTCTGAGTCTTAATGTGTCTATAATTTCTCAGTTTCTCTAACACCAGCATCTATTACAGGCATTGAAATTCCTGATTTGCCATAAAAATTTCTGTAAGCATTGTAACACATGTTCGGTCTCTGTTGCCCTATAAATTAGCAACGTCAAATTCAGCTCACTCTGATGATACAACTCTGTCCAATCATTCTTTTATTACTTTGAGTCTTTTTTCACTGTTAGGTTGTGATGGTAGAACAACCACACTTGTCTGCAAACATAGTTTCATGCCCATCAAACAACGTTCCATATTATGAGCTTTACTTATGAAACCAGAACTAGAGAAGAAATTGTAAGGTCTCAGCACAAGCTTGACTCTGTCAGAATGATTAAAATTTCTGAAATATAAAAAAATGGTATTTACATGTGCAGTGCCATACTTCTCAAACTTTTGCAGTGTATGTTTATACCTGGTCTCTTTAGTGAGACTTAAAAATGTTAAATACATAGAGTGTATCAAAACCCACTTGGTTTCTTTTCAGTAGCACACTCTTCACCTGTGCACATTGAAGATATACTGTAGTTAATGGGGTTTTTTATTCCCTATTTCTTTAATTTTGTCTCTAATGAATTCTTTTCCTATTATCTTCTTTTACTCAAGTTACCTTCTTAGTATTTTCACACTGCTGTCTCTGTGTCAAGCTCAGGACTTGTGGTTTATCTTCTTCATTTCAGCGAAGTAGTTCCAGTGCCTTTGTAAAACTTTGCATGGATTTATACACAGCACTTTTTCAGATATCAAACCTTTGAAGCTAAAGCTATTAGATATTCAGTTTTGAATTCCACAACCCTAAGCAAGGTCATAGTTCTAGACCTGTATAAAACAAAAAGAACATTATTTCTGCTACTGGATAGATAAGGTGTGAATCTGTGGTCATGATTTAAAAGATGTAAATCTATTTGCACCCTAACTTCCCCACACAAACATATTAAATGGTGAACTGAGTAACATTAATAATTATCCTTCCATGTTGGCCTTTAAGAGTATTACTTTCACTTAGCTATTTAAAATTTATGTCAACTTTTCTAGTTTTATGTCTAGTTTGTTTCTAGCTTTCATGATCATACCTTTTCCAGGACAAAATCTGTGGCTCCTCTTCAAGACTGTTTAGCAGCTCCAGCAATAATTAAATCCACAGATTTTCACAGCTCTATTACTATCTGAATGCCTACTTAGTTAAAGAAGCAGCAAGGTACTACATACTCTTCTGCCTTACAGTTTTTAGGTTTAACTATCTAACTACATGATCTTGTTTGTTAGTTTGTCTTCATTACTGAAAATAGGGATAACATACAGATTTGGAAGTAAAGCCTCCAAGCCCTGTCAATTAATAACAGTTTGTTAAGTACATTAGATAAAGAATTATCTTACATAAATTATGCCAAAAAGCCCCAGAATTGTAAATGCATCATGATCTATCAATATTGCAAATATTGACTAAACTATGTCCATGGTAAGTATTCATACAGCAAGATACAGTGTAGCAGTTGTTAATCCAAAAGATTATGAACACCAAATATTCCAACAGAAACCCAGCAAAAAAGCAGCAGCAGAAAGCTGAAAGGAGATGAGAAGCAGCAGCAAAAAGGAAGGACTGAGAAGGACAGAAAAGTAGTCACATGAGAGCAGATATAAGTGGAAGCAATCAAGGAGCAGCATTTTATAAAAGATTTTACAAAAGGTGAAATGAAATTGGTCCAAGTTGTCATATTTAACTGACATTCTTTTCTCTGTGTAAAGGTAATGTACCAATTTTTTTTGCTACATTTACTGATTAGTAGAGGCTCAAGATTCTTTCAAAGAATAGATGAGTTTTAAAAATGAGATATAGCCTTAATTGTAGGCTTTATGAAGTAGATGGGAATAGTTGAATACATATCCAGCCTCAGGAGACACATTAACTACAGCAAATATGGGAAATGTTATCAGGAATGGAGAGGTTTGCAGGAACAGAAAGCAGATGAATGAAACTACAGAAAACTGGTATCTGTGTCGTTCAGTGCTTTTAAGAATTGACTTTCAAAATCAGGTTTTCAGTTTCTTTCAGAGACAAAAATATTGAACCATTTTCTTACTTTTCACTAAAGCAGCATTGCCATCATGAGATCATAGAATCACAGAATATGCTGAGCTGGAGGGGACCCTCAAGGATCATTGAGTCCAACTCCCAGTCCTGCACAGGACCACCCTAAGAGCCACACCATTTTCCCAAAGGCATCGTCCAAACACTTGAACTCTGTCAGGCTGCGACCACTTCCCTGGCGAGCCTGTTCCAGTGCCAGCCACCCTCTGGGTGAAGAACTTTCTCCTGATATCCAACCTAAACCTGCCCTGACTCAGCATTACACCATTCTCTCAGGTCCTGTCACTGTCACCACAGAGGAGAGATCAGTGCCTGCCCCTCTTCTTCCCCTCAACAAGGACGTTGCAGGCTGTGATGAGGTCTCCCCTCAGTCTCCTCTTCTCCAGGCTGAACTGATCAAGTGAACTCAGCTACTCCTTATACAGCTTCAACCTCAGACCCTTCACCATCACTGTCCTCTCTGAACTCTCTCTAATAGCGTTATATCTTTTTTATATCGTGGCACCTAGAACTGCACACAGGACTCAAGGTGAGGCTGCACCAGCACAGAGCACAGCAGGACAATCACATCCCTCGACCAGCTGGCAGTGCTGTGCTGGATGAATTCTAAATTTCACAGTGGTTTGCTGATATTTTCAGTGTTTACACAAAGACTCCGATTCTTTTGGAAAATTCTTTTGCAACCATTTTTGCAGATATCGACTTCCCTTTGCAAGAAAATTATTTCACATTTCTTGAAGTAAGGTCATTTTTGTGACAGGTATTCAATCAGAAAAGCTAGAACCATATAATCTCACTGTATATATATTTTTTACTTGTATTTTACATAAGGAAAACAAAGAATGAAAGCAAGGAAATAATCACATTCTCATTTCGCAGGGAAAGCCTCTGAAGGACAATCTCGGTTCAAACTCTCCAAACAATTATCCTTTATTAGCCAAAGTTTTTTCCAATAAATGAACACCAAAGTATGTTCAGGGTAATGGAGAGAGTTATGGCACCTTGCTGTGGGAGCTGTCCTAGTGCATTAATTAAAAAGAACGTTGCTTCCACAAACTATCCTGTGTTTTGATTTGTATTTCTAAACACATTTTTAATATAAGCTATTAGCATCACTGACAACAATTAGAAGACCAGTGAAAAGATCTTGAAGTGCAGGTATGCAGTGACATTTTGTTACTGACACTTTGATAGTACTGTGTGTTATCTGCTGCAGCATGTTTTAAACAGAGAATTGTAAACTCTAGTTTCTGTTAACTGATATTGTCTGTAGTTAAAAAAACTACTTTTGAAGAGAAGTGATGGGCACAATCCTGCTTTCACTGAATTTAGAGGTGGTTCCTCTCCTGTGCTGCCTCTCCACCACATACTGCTCTGAAACATGATAAAAACCTAGGAAACACTGAGCCATGAACATGCTGTGAAAGGTGTCCTTTAAGCTGTGATGCCAGAAACATTTTTGGCCCGCATCTTGAGTGTGTCTCTGTTAGGCAAAACCGGTGATCCTGTGCAAAACTTTCCCTTCTGTTCTTCAAACTCAGCACTGGCAAGAAGGTCTGCTTTTTGACAGTTCAGTGATGCTAATGTTTCTGCTTTCTCTAGCCTCATTGAACAGTGATGACATAATGGATTTCATTCAGGCTTATCCAAAACGTAGGACACACATGGAAAGTGAATGCCATGTCCTAGATTTTGAGAAGTTTGCTTAGCTTGTCTCATCTTGTTTGTGATGCACATTTTCTACAATAAAACTGCATTGGTCAGATAGCACAAAATAGTAAAAAATAAGCTCTTGTTGATGCTTCTGTGGAAAAGCATGTAATTTGATAGGTATTTGAAATTTAGATTTACAGAAGTCTTTAATGTGACAGGTAATTGCCAAATAAGGATAGCAAAACCCCGAGTTAACTGCTGGTGTAATCTGTATTGACTTCTTAACAGGTGGATTTATAGATACATTCAATTTCCATCCAGTCAAAAGCTGTAATAGTGCACCAGTCATCAACTGACATTTCAGTTCTGCCTAAGGACAGGGGATTTACAGAAATGGACATAGGTCAGTGTCTAATATCTTGCATATTAGGCAAGTGGTATATGAACTCAGATTAAACAAAAACTTTTAACATACAAACATTTTTCACTTAAGTATGCATGCTCTTCTGTGGTAATTTCTACAGTTTTTCTCATTGCATTACTTATTTGTATCTAAAAAAACCCCAAAAAGACAAAAGAAAATGAATATATAATAATAATGATTGAAGGGTGATAAAGACATCTCAGATAAAACTTTGAAAGCCTTCAGGGAGATGGTAGCTGAAAATAATCATTCACAGCAAAATGACTCCTGTATATAAGTCACAAAAAACCATTGAGGAAAAAAATAAAAATCAGTATATAAATGATAATTATTCTATTGTTGAATTACTGTTTCATATACAATACTATACGAATGTTTTCTTGTCAAATAGAAAATATTTGTGATGAATTCCAGGGTTTTTTTATTACAATAAGTATCTGCTTTTGACTGAATGCCTAAAGCCTTTCAGGACCTCTGACAGTTATGCCACTGGCTGTCGTGCACACACCCATTTTTGTATGGGATCCTAGAAATTTAGGAACCCTGACTTTTGATTTTTAGAATTTTCATTTCTGTTTTGGCTGCTCAAAGGACTCCAAGCCTGAGACTTTATAAAACAAATATGGAAAAGTCAAGCCATTCCTTGCTCCCTCTAGACAGTGTATAAAACTTGTTTATCTCTTGGGAAGAGCATAAAAGCATATGTGAAGCTAGAGAAAACCCCATGTCATTAGTTATTTTCCAGAGGTTTCCAAAAGTATTTTGAAAACCTGTGGAGAATCATTCCTTCAGGACTTTTTGCTATCCTAGTCAGTTAGGTTTAATTCTCCAAAGCTGTGCTAATGTTAATTCCTTCAACAGATACTGAAATGCATGTTTCCAGAGACTGTGAAAAGCTATTTGGAAGTATTAATGGCTAGGCAGTAGGTTGTTCAGCTCTTTCGGTATTAACAGATATGGATGTTTTAAAAAATTGTGCAGAATAGTTGTGATAATGTAAATATATTTGTATTTGGTATTATAATGCTAATATATAAGAAGCAATTTTCACTCTATTAACAGAAGTTGTAGTAACAGTTAAGGCCTTTCAGTTTTGCCTCTCTTCTGGAATTATCTATTATCTAAAATAAACTAAATGTCTGTATTAGAGGACTAGCTGAATTAATACAGCTGAATTTAGAGTTCATAGCAGATTCTAGTGCTTCATGATTGTCATTTTCTCCTCAAGGCTGGTACGGCCTCTGTGTGCTATTGAACAAACGCTAAGCACTTGATTAACACATGAGATTTTTCAAAGCCATCTCTAAATTTTACCTTTCAAAATTAGGTATTCCTAACTGGATTTCTGATATGAGTGTAAGTGACCAGCCTTTCCAAGACAACAAATGAAGAATTTTGACCTTAGTGATACAATACCTGAACTACATGGAAGTGAAATATAGAAGGAAAGGTCAAACTTGGACACCATCAAAACTACCCACACTGGACAGGTGGGATATGTAGTGGTTCATTTCAGGCTCCTGGTCCCCTGGATGCTCTCACTGACACTGGGGTCACACTTTGGGATTCCTTTCTCCCAGTAAGCAGAATATCAAAAAGCAGGAGTGGAGTCATAGGCCACCACCCAGAAGAGAGAATGCAGCTGAGGGGTCACATGCACCAGAGAACTTGTAGGTTTGGAATGGTTTTCCTCTTGCTCACAGGTGTTAACGTGGGCTGAGAGGGGTTCTTCCTCTTCTGCTCAAAACCCTGAAATAGGATGCTTAAGTCAGGTTTCACTGTAGAGACAAGGAATTTAGAAAAATTACCAGTCTTCCATGTATATACATCCAGATTTTCTGGTAGATTAGAGTACAATTACGGAGTTCGAGTTCAGGCCCCAACTTGTTATTAGCTATGCACTAACATAAGATGGATCCGGATTTATGTAAAGAAGAGCTGCTTGTAGTTGACATATTCAGTGCTTACATGTGTAAAACAAATACAGCCACAACGCTGTGCAAGACATACCTGATTAGACATTTTACAGCAGATGATGACAAGACTTGGTTCAGCTGTGATACTAAACAAGACTGAAAGAGAAATTTGAGCGATGATGGTGACCGTATAAATGACAATTTTTGGAAGATGTTTTGCCTTAATGTAATAATTTCCAACGAACAAAAAGCATGAGGCAATAAAAGGCAATGCTCAGAACAAAATTTATCCAAAACCTCCCATGTACTCACCACATCCTGTTATGCTAAATTTACCTGTATTTTTTCATGGCCTATATGATGTTAATAAAAAGAATGTCTTTATTTTCATGTTGCACTGAAAAATGAAGTTTGAATTTATGTAAGTAGGTACATGTTATTAGGGGGAATTCTAAAGAATTTAAGGATTGTGGTGTGATCTATGAAGAGTTATAGACTAATACTTTATTCCATAATTCCTTCTCCATCTTAAAATGATCACAAATGGCTGTGAAGGAGATGGTGATAAAACATATTTGTGCTAACACTGCTTCTCACATGATGGTTTCCTGAGGCTTAGAAATCGACAGAGACTCATGAATTTGTGGTGTAAAAAGGAACAGCCATATATTTTTACTCAATGGAATCCAAGTTTTAAATCCAAACTACAAGAAGCACTTAATTATCAGCCCACAGTCCTTTAATCCCCCATGAGAAAATAAGAGCAATTAACACCTGTTCAGGAAGACCTCAGCTAAGAAAACCACACACAGCATTTTCTAGGGGAGAAACTAGTTGGGCAAGAGATTCCATTGCCTTTCAAAGATTTACAAGAACTCTACTAGAGTTTGGAATTCAGCCCCCAAACATTTGCCTGTGTTAGCGTAGAAACGCATAGTCACGGTATGACTATATGCAGGTGCTTT
>VXBT01006092.1:47021-57511 GCA_013400235.1 Oriolus oriolus
TGGTGGCCTGGTGAGAATTCCCAAAAATGTTTTAAGGGGAGCCTCTCCCGGCGTTCCCGTGCAGGGAGGGATTCCCAAATCTCCCCCTGCTCCTGAGGGACTGAGTGAGATCCCGAATCCCTCTCCCAAAATTCCCATACAAGGAGCGATTCCCAAATCTCCTCTGAGGGACTGTGGGGAGAGATCCCAAATCCCTGTCCTGGCATTCCCGTGCAGGGAGTGGTTCCCAAATCCTCTCTGAGGGATTGAGGGAGAGATCCTGAATCCCTCTCCCAAAATTCCCATACAAGGAGCGATTCCCAAATCTCCTCTGAGGGATCAAGGGAGAGATCCCAAATCCCTCTCCCAAAATTCCCACACAGGGAACGATTCCCAAATCACTGAGGGGTTGGGATCGATCCCGAATCCCCGTCCCGCGGGAACCCCGGGATGCAGAAGCCCGGAGCTGCCGGTAGGTGGGGCTGGCAGCAAGAGCGAGGATTTGCTCTCCGCGTTCCCTCCGACATTCCCGGCTCCGGGAATCCGGCACCGGCTCCGTTCCGGCAAAGGGAATTCCCTAAACTCCCCCAAGAATTCCCGGCCATCGGCAGGACCGAGGCGTTCCCCGGTGCGAAGGGAGCAGGGAAAGGTGCTGGAGGGAGGAAAAAGCAGGGAATGACCTCCGGGTCTCCCACCCGCAGCTCCGGGGATATTTATCCCCAGGAGTGCTTTTCCTGGAGGCAGAATTCCCGAAATCGTGGAAGCCCAAGGAAATTCCCACTTCTGCTCCAGCAAAACGTTCAAGTTTTACTCCCTGAGCTGCCGAGAAAACCCCAAAGTCTCAGAATTCCGTCCTAAGGCGAAGGAAAATCGATCGGATTCAGGGGCGGCCTCAGGGATTTGCTGCTTTTAGCCAAAATTCCGGGATTTGGGAGTGGTGGGAATCTCAGCGCTGGAAATCCTTTGTGCTGTGGGTGGGGAAGGGAGGAGATCCCGAATTCCCGAATTCCCGGATTTCCGGGGCACTCACTGCCGCGTCTGCTCCCGGTTGGCGTAGGTGACGTTGACCACGGCGGTCTCGCTGTCCGTGTTCACTGCAGGAATTAGGGAAAAGAGGCGGGAATTAGGGAAAAGGAATCGGGAATGAGCCCCAAAACCTCGGATCGAATGCCCCAAAAAGCCGAGAGACCCCTGGGATGAGGGATGAATTCCCAAGCGGGTTTTTCCTGGATCCGGATTTTATTCCCTCCTCCTGCTGAAACAGGGCGGAAATTCCCAAAATCCGGATTTTATTCCCTCCCCAGGGGCAGGAATTCCCGAAATCCAGATTTCATTCCCTCCTCAGAGGTAGAAATTCCCTAAATCTGGATTTTATTCCCACCTGAGGGGCAGAAATTCCCTAAATCCAGGGTTTCATTCCCACCTGAGGGGCAGAAATTCCCGAAATCCGGGTTTCATTCCCACCTGAGGGGCAGAAATTCCCAAAATCCGGGTTTCATTCCGTCCTGAGAGGCAGGAATTCCCTAAATCCAGATTTCATTCCCTCCTCAGAGGCAGAAATTCTTGAAATCCGGATTTCATTCCCTCCTGAGGGGCAGGAATTCCCTAAATCCGGGTTTCATTCCCGTCCTACCTTGCTCGCAGTTCTCCACGGTGCCGTACTGAGCCAGCAACCCATCCAAAACCTGGGAAAAGCGGGAAAAGAATCCCAATTTACCGGGGAAATCCCACCCGTCCCTGGAGGCAGCGCTGCCGTCATCAGGATCGTTAAGAATTCCCGAGCAATTAAGGCCGGGAAGCTCCAGGACGCTGCCGGACCAAGCTCGGAGCCAGCGGGGGGGAAAACAGAGCCAGGGAAGGATCCCAGCGGGAAGCGAGGATCCGTTGTATTCCCCACACAACGGGGGAGCCACAAACACCCCGGAATCAATGGGGATTCCCGGGATCAATGGGGATTCCGGGCAGCGTCGCTTTCCTCGGCCCCGTCCCGGGATTTCCCCCATAATGGGAGAGGGACGGGGGTAATTAAGAGCCAATTAATGACAAAGAGGAGGAGAAAGTGACTCCGAATCCGAGGGTGGAATCCTGGAGCGGGGGAATGAGGGAATGAGGGAATGAGGCCCGGAGCCGGACGCGCTGCTCTCACCTCCCATCGCAGCTGCGGCGGGATGTTCCGGATCTGGATTTTCCGGCTCCTGCAAGGATTAAAAGAGGGGGATTTTGGGGTGGAGCCACGGCACGTCCGTGGATCTGAGCAGAATTCCAGGTGCTCCCGGCGATTCCCGGCTCTCACTTCCCAACGGGGCCGGAATCGCGCCGGGAGGGAAATTCCGGGATGCGTCCGGCTTCGCTCGGATCCGCAGGGTGGACGCGGCTTCTCCCAGGGTTGGGAAGGGTTGGGAAGGGAGCAGGGAGGGATGAGGAGATCCCCCTCGGGATGCTGGGATCATCATTCCCATATCCATGTTTCCTTCCGACCCCGGCTGCTCCAACACTCCCGATTTCGGCTCTTCCCGACTCCCTTTCCCCAAAACAGCAGCTCCTGGTTTAATCCCAAGCCCGATTTCCCCGGATCCTGCTCCGAGCAGCTGCCGGGGACAGCTGGGAGCAGCCCCGGGATCACCCGGAGCCTCCAGAACCCGGAATTCCTACGGAAAAGTGCCCAAAACTGGGGATTCGGAGACATCTCCAAAATCCCTCCCAGCCCACACCGGGCAGGGATCGCATATCAAAAATCCCCTGGATCCCCGGGAGGTCCAATCCCATCAAATCCCAAATCGGGTTTGGGGTCGTTTCGCTCCGGGTTTGGAATCCTGAAACATTCCTGGGGAAGCTCCGGAATTCGGGATCCCTCCGGACGCATCCGCAGGGATCTCCTTCATCGGGAATCCGCCGGGAATTCCCTGGAGTCTCCTGGCACGGGGGCAGCAGCCGGAGCGGGGACCTGGCCGGGATCCAGCGGGATCGGTGCCGACGGAAAAGCGGCTGCGGCACATCCCGGAGCATTCCCTGCCCTCTCCCACAGGGAATTCCCACTCGGAGAGACGAGCCCATCCCGGCTGGACGGCAGCGGCTCAGCCCCGGCTCCGGGGGATGTGTGGCCGCCTCTTCCCAAAAAAGCTCCGGCCACAGCTCCCAGCTGGGGTTTGCCCCCTGAGCCGGCGAAATCTGGGAAATCACAGGAATCCCACCGGAATCCCACTGGAATCCCACGGGAATCCCGCAGGAACCCCATGGGAATCCCACAGGACTCTCCAAACCCACCCTTCTCCTCCCCCAGATTCCTGGTGTCGGCCAGGACGGATTTCCCAGAGAGGGAAGAGGGATGAGTTTGGGAGGATCCGACCCCTTCCCGTCTTCTTCCCATCCCGGTTTGCCAATGGATCCGGAGCCTCTTCCCGGTGCTCCCAACACACCCCAAATCCCCCCTCGCTGAGGGATTCCCATTCCCATTCCTGCAGGAAGATCCCAAATTCCAGCTCCCAGCCCGACCCTGGAGCCGGCGCTGGCTGGGCCGGGAACGCCCGGGGAATCATTCCGTGGACATCCACGGAAATCCCGGAAAACAGGAGCTTTGAAGGCCGAGTTTCCTCCAGAGCAGCTCCTCATCCCGGCCCCGATCCCAAAGCGCTTCCCGGCTCATCCCAATGCGCCGGCATTTCCCCCTCCACCCCCGATCCCTGGATAAAAACCGGGATTGCGGCCCCCCCCACCAGGAATGTTCCACATTTGGGGAATTCCATTCCAGAGCAGAAAAATCCCAAACGCGGATCCCGCCCGGCACTTCTCTCTGGGAATTACCCAGCCCAGGGATCCCAAATCCCGTCCACTCCCGTTCCTGGGTGGCTCCCAAAGCGCCGGAATTCCCGGCTAATTGAGCCCCATTATCCGGGTGATTGACAGCTGTCGCTCAGCCGGCGCTCCCGTTCCCATGGAATATTTACGGTTCCTGTGGAATATTTACGGTTCCTGGCGTTTCGCCCGCAGGAGGGAGCGGGAATCACCCCCGGGGGGATCCGCACTGGGCGCGATCCACGAATCCCGAGGAATATTCAGGACAAGGATCCACAGCCGCGGATAAAAGGGAAAATCCCAAATTCCAGCCCCTTTTCCCAACCCCCGGCAGGCGACGGCTCCGGGAGTTTGGGATCGCTCCAGCCAGGAACTGTTGGGATTGTTTAATTAGGATTGATTAGGATCGCTTAATTAGGATCAATTAATTAGGATTATGGAATCCCAGGGAATTCCCTCCACAGCCAGGGCTGATCCCACAGCTCCGGAATTCTGCGGGAATCGAGGCAAAGCTGGAGTTTTGCTGGTGAAATTCTGGGAAAAACGCGGAGCTGGGATGGAGATTGGAGCCTATCCTGCTCCCCTCCGCTCCTCATCCCCACGAAATCCCGGAATTCCCAACGTTTGGAAAACCTTCCGGCACCAAACACGTTTCCCAAGGCGGCGATGAGGGAGAAGTCGGGAATTCCTTCGGATCCACCCCCTCGGCTCCGTGGAGCGACGGAGCAGGACCAGGGGGTGCCAGGAAGAGCCGGAACTTCCCCATGGGAGCAGGTGGATCCCAAATCCCCGGGAATCCGAGGGAATCCCGACGGGCTGGGTTTGCCAGGAGCGCTTGGAGCCAGGCGCCGATGGGAACGCGGAGCCGGGATTCCGCTCCAATCCCAGCTGGAAAACCCGGATCCGACTGCAGGGAGAACCTGGCCCTGGGAGCCTTCTGTGGGAATTCCATTCTTTTTTTTGGAATTCTCTTCCCTTATTTGGGAATTCTCTTCCCTTTTTTGGGAATTCTCCTCCTCGTTCTTGGCTCTCATTCCCACTTCCCATCTCCTCCATGCTCCGATCCCGGAAGCCGTTCCCTCGGGATCTCCCAAACCTTGGGAAAACCCTGGAACAGCGGCAGGGGAGCCCAAAGTTCCCCTTTCCTGGCTCAAATCCACTTCCTGGGAATCTCCGGCGCCGTTTGCCCATGGAGGAGCCCCGGAGAGGGGAGTGCGGGAGGGATCCTGCCGGCTTCCGTGGATCCCGGCCAGCTCCCGGCGCTTCCCTGCCTGGAGCCCACCCAGAGCATCCCGACCCCATCCCGGCGCCTCATCCCGAAAATCCACACCTGGAGCTCTCCCCCCATATGGATCCAGGGCATTCCCGAGCATCCCGACCCCATCCCGCTGCCTCATCCTGAAAATCCACACCCGGGGCTCTCCGCACAGCTCTGGGGCCGTTTTCCCGGCCGGGTTTGCTCCGGAGCGTTCCGGCACCCAGGGAAAGTTTGGAATTCCAGCTCCGCTCCCGAGGGTCTATCCCAGTAAAACCCCGTTCCCGAGGGTTCCCACGGCCGGAATGTTTGAGGTTCGTTCGGTTCCTCCCGGTTTTCCCTTTTCCAGGCGGGAATTCCGCACCCGGAGCCGGGACGTTCTCGCTCCGGGCTTGCTCCCATCCCATTCCCAGCGGCATTCCCGGCTCCTGTCCCTCGCTCCCAGCCGCGTTCCCAGCGAGCTCTCCTCCCGGGAGCGGGATCAGCCCAGGATGGAGGATGGGGAATTCCCGAGGCACAGGGACCCCCCCGGACATCCCCAAATCCCCCCTCGGGAAAGGCTCCAGGATCCAAAGCACGGCTGGAATCCCTTGAGATGATCCCAAACAAAGCCAAGCCCAGGGAAGGGACACGAGCCAGGGAATTCCCGCTGGGAATGGGACACTGGGAATGGGCTGTTCCTGATGGGAACGGGGCACCGGGAATTCCCTGTTCCCAGTGGGAATGGGACACCGGGAATGGGCTGTTTCCGATGGGAACGGGACACCAGGAATTCCCTGTTCCGGATGGGAATGGGACACCGGGAACTCCCTGTTCCCGACGGGAATGGGACACCGGGAATGGGCTGTTCCTGACGGGAATGGGACACCGGGAATTCCCTGCTCCCGACAGGAATGGGACGCAAGGAATTCCCTATTCCCAATGGGAATGGGACACCAGAAATTCCCTGTTCCCACTGGGAATGAGCCAGGAACAGCTGCAGGACCCCAACCTTCCCAAGCCCTTTCCGGAGGAGAATCCCCGTCAGTTTTCCGTGTCAATCCCGGTTTTTGTGCTAAATCCATCAATTCCCACCCGGGACGATTTTCTGGAGGCTGCACCGGAACCGGAGCGGGGTCGGCTCCCGCTCCGAGGTTATTCCACGGAAACGAGCCCAGAACCGCCCCTGAAATTCCCTCTCCCACAAATTCCTGGGAAACCCCCATGGAGCCGAACTTCCCAAACTTCCCAAACTTCCCAAACTTCCCTCTCTGTCCCGGCATTCCTGCGGGAACCAGGAGAACCTCCCGGCCCCAAACCCCCGGGAGAAGCCGGAAGCGACTCCCAGCGAGGGCTTCCAGGCAGAACTCCCGGAAGGATTCCCACGTTCCACGGGAACGCAGCCGGGATAACCCAGCCCGGGATCGGGATCGGGATCAGGATTCTCCTTTCCTCAAATCCAGGCTTTCATCCCAAAAAACCCCCATTCCTGGGGAGGAGACGATTCCCAAGCCACTCCTGGCGCTTCCCATCCCAGAGCCGAATCCGTCCCGATGGATCCGGGGTGGGGCGGGAGCTCAGCCCCTTCCCGGAGGGAATTTTTTTCCGTTTTCCCGAATTTTTTTGGCTTTTCTGGGAAGAGTTTTTTGTTCCCACTCCAGATCCTCCGCGCTGGAGCCTCCCGGGTCCATCCCACGCTTCCAGCGGGGCCGGATGAGAATTCCCAGGAGCTCGGGGACTCCAAGGATGGGGAAACCTTGGGATTTCCTCATCCCAGTTCAGCACCTGGGAACCCTTCCCAGCCCCCAGCTCCACCAGGAACGGAGGATTTGGGAATTCCCATCCCATTTCAGGCTTCGAAATTCCTCCAGTTTTGGTAAAAATGGGAATTTTCCCCTCAAACTTTCCCAAAAATTCCCAGCGGAGTGAAAAAGCCCCGAACAGAACCCTGGGAGAAATTCCTTCAACCTCCTCGAAAAGCTTCTTTCCCAACAAAAACCTGGAATTTTCAGCTTTCAGCTCCTCATTTTTTTCATTTTCTCCCCAGGTTTTTTGGGAAGGGGCAGCTCCCGCCCCCCTGGGGTTTCGCTTTCGGGAAATTCCGCCCGGCTTTGCCCTTTTCCTCCACAAAAATCAGCGGAATCGCTGAAAAAGGTGGGAAAATCCCGAATTCCGCCTGGATCGGAGGCGCCTCCCACTCCCAGATCCAGCAAACCCGGAAAAGCAGCGGGAAAACCCCAAAAAAGTCAGGGAAGGGGCTGGGATCCCTCACCCAACCCGAATCCTCCCCAAAATCCCCGGGAAGCTCCAGCACCGCCGGGAATTTGGGCTGGAAGGGGCGGAAATCTCCTTTTTTTTGAGAATGTTTTATTGAAATCCCGAAAGGTCCCAAATTCCGAAGGGAGGGATTTTCACCCCGTTTGCTCGCCTGAGTTTGAACCCAAATTTCGACACAAATTCCATGGGAAAACCCGGCTCGATCCCCGGAATTCCCACTGAAATTCCACCAATTCCATTTTTCCTCCTTTTCTGACCCCAAATCCCCCCAATCCCTCCTCCCTGCCTTCAAAATTCCAAGTTTTCCGTTAAATCTCCGGGTTTTGGAGCATATTTTTCCCACCTTTCCCACAAAAAAAGAGGGAAATAAAGGAATTTTCCCCGCTTTTGGCCATTCCTGAATTCCATTTTCTCTCCCTGAGACCCTGAATCCGATGGAATTTTCTCCGTTCCCACCCTCAGGGATGAAACCGATGGAAAAATCGTTAATAATTCACTGAATTTTTCCGTCTTTTTGGGGCTAAAAAATCCTCAAAACCTCAGAATTCCCGAATTATTTCGGCTCTCGGAGGCGCAGAACCGGGAGCAGCCGGAAACCGGCGCCTCCAAGGAATCAAAGAATCCCAAATTTGCACTGAATTCCTCTTTTTCTCCTCAAAATCCCCATTTTCCAACCCTTCTGCTGCTGATTTCTAAAAATCCCATTAAAATCCTCAACCCAGCCTCGTTTTAAGGGAAAAAATCAAGATTTTGGGACCGGATTAAAAGCAGAATTTTAGCCCCCAAATCCATCGGTGTTTTTATTTTACGTGGAAAAGAATTCTCCAACTTTTTTTGGGTTCGTTTTTGGGATATTTCAGCTCAATTTTGGGGTCTTTTCCCAGCAATTCCAACCCCCACCAGACGGAAAAAAAAGCAAATTTCGGGGTGAAAAGTGACCAAAAAAAGGAGCCCAGCTCGTCCTCGCACAAAATTTGAACATTTTTCGTTAGGAATAATTAATTCCAGGGTTTTCCCTGAGTAAAATCAGGATTTTTCGGGTGGGAAATGCCAGATTTGAAGGAAAATCCACAGGGGAAAAAGCCGATTTTAGGAGTTTTCTGAGGTTTCTCTGCACTGCCCCGAAGTTTGGGGAATTAATAATAAAAATTTCTGTAATCATAATTAAAATTAACTCCCAGAGCGCAACCCCACGCGGGGCTGGGGGTGAAAATCCCCTTTTAATTCCTGTTTTTTTTGGGAAAAATCCCATCCCAAACCCAACCCCAATCCCTAAATCCCAACCGAATTTTCAATTTCCAACTTTTTTTTTCCTTTAAAGAATCTTCGCTTCTCCAAACTTTCCTGGTGCCTCGAACGAGAAGAATTTCGAAGATTTTTTGGGATGAAAATTCCGAGTTTCCCCCTCAACAAAATCCAGGAAAAAGCGACTCCCCAGCAGCAACGAAACGCTCGGAACGCCCCTAAACCGACCTTAAACCTCATTTTTGTTCCTAAAATCACATTTTTTGTCAATATTTCTTTCCAATTTAACACTTCCCAAACTCTCCTGCTTCAGGGATTCCCTGCTCATGGAAATCCTTCCGAGAATCCCAGGAATTAACCCCAAATAAATCCATTTATTCCCCACGGAGCCGCTTGCCCCAAATCTCTTTTTTGGTGCCATTTTTGCCCATTTTGGGTTTTTTTTAAATAAATTTTTGGTGCTGCGTGTAGGAGAGGTTTTGAAAAGCGGGAATAAACCAGCAGGAAAGAATTCCTTGGAATTTTTCGGCATTAATTAATTAAAACCACCCGAATTCGGGTTTTTATCAGATCCTTGTTTACGCTTCGACCTAAAGGCAAAAAAAATCAACTTTTTGGGGTTTTTTTTTTTGTTTTTTTTTTTTTTAAATGAACGAACTGGGAAGGGCAGCGCCGCTCCTGACTCGTTTTCCCACATTTTTAAAGGGATAAAAAAAACCCAACAAAAAAAAGGGGGGGAAAAAAAAAATCCATCGGAGGTTTTGGGGGAGGGGAAAGGGGAGGATTCCTGCTCGAGATCCCACCGAACCCATCCCACCCTCCCCGCGTTAACCATTTCCTGCTCCCCGCGCCTCCCAACTGGAAAATCCAGTCTGGAAAACCAGGAAGGAGAGAAAGATTTGAACAAAAAAACAACCCCAAAGCAAACCCCAAAACCTCGGATTTGGAGGCAGCGCCTCCCTCTTTTCCCGGCGCCGGGGGAGCCAAAATCCCCCGAATTCCCCCCAGAAATCCCCTCTGCGGCGGCCAGCCCGCCCGGCTCCGGGGAACTGCCCCAAAATCGCCTTTTCTCCCCCCAGAAACACCAAACCCATCCCAAAAGTGGAGCAAAAGCGCCCGGGGCGCTCCCAAAATCCCCCGAAATTCCCTCAAAACGCGCCCGGTGGGGGAAAAGCGGGAAAAGCGGCGCTGGCCCTTTAAGAGCAGCCCCGGAGTTGGGGGGGGGGCGCTCATTTTAACCCCCAAAAACCCCAAAAAAGGGATTTTCCAGCCCAGTCCGTGGCGTTTTTAGGGACGCGCGGGAGCGGAACAAATCCCAAATCCCGAAATCTTTTGAAAGTTTTCCCCCCACCTCCTCTCTTTTCCCAGCGCTGGATCCCAGAGCCCAGAGCAACATTCCCATTTCCAGGGAATTTCTTCTGGGGAAGAGAGGGGGGAAATCTGCTCCTCCCTCCCCCAAATTATTGATTATCCAAAGGTGGGGGGGAGGGGAAGAAGATTTTCCCGGTTTTTTAAAGGGAAATTTTGTTCCTTTCCATGGAATTCCATCCCGGGATCATCCCCGAGCCCCGGACGCCGAAGCCGCGTCGAGGCGCGGAAATCATCGATCGCGAGGCGCCGGGAGGGGGAGGAAAATTGATAAAAATCCTGATTATCCCACTAAAATCGGGGGAATTCGGGCCGGGAAAACGCTCTGGGCGAATTCCCGGCTGGATTTGGGATCGGCCCTTTGGGATCGACCCTTTGGGATCGCCCCCCACACTCCCCACGCTCCTCGCGAAGTTTGAGGCGAGGCCAAAGGGGGCGATCCCAGAACGGGGCAGGGAAGGGCCGGGAAGGGTCGGGAAAGGAGGGATTTGGGGAAGGTCGGGATTGGGAAGGGTTGGCCTCGTCCCCTCCCTCTTTTCCCCTTTGGAAAAGGCGCGTCCCGTCACGTGGCGATGGATTGGGGTCCAACGTGGAC